>JAODOY010021445.1:0-24731 GCA_025399855.1 Forbesichthys papilliferus
GTACGGGCATCTGGTAAGGATGCCCCCTGGGCACCTCCCTTGGGAGGTGTTCCAGGCACGTCCAGCTGGGAGGAGGCTTCGGGGAAAGACCCAGGACTAGATGCAGAGATTATATCTCCACACGGGCCTGGGAACGCTTTGGGATCCCCCAGTCAGAGCTTTCCAATGTTGCTCGGGAAAGGGAGGTTTGGGGTCCCCTGCTGAAGCTGCTGACCCCGCGACCCGACTATGGATAAGCGGATGAAGCTGGATGGATGGTTGGACACGAGAACACAAACGAAGAGGCGAAGACCGAGCCACACTATCGTAGTCCAGGGGCGGAGCCTCTGAGGGAGCTCCCTATGGCATTGAAGGGGGAGGTGTTTTGTTTTGATCGAGCATCACCATTCAACTCCAGCATCTCCAGAATAGTGTTGTGGCTGGGAGCAGGCTACTTGATTTGTTATCCTATTTACAACACACTTTCTTTACAGCACACAAACGGACAGCTAGCGGACCATTAGGAGATATTTGTTGAATTTGTCAAAGTGTGGTCATTAGCCACAAAAAGAGTTCTGCATTATACAAATTACCATTTGAATAATGACAACAGCTCCTTACACTAGACATTTGCGATGTGAATACAGGTCTCATAAGGCTGACTGTGTGCAGACATTGAAGCCATCCAACAGGTGATTGCCTGTGTGTGCACACTGCCTGCATCTGAGCTTGAGAATGTGACCATGAGTCAGACAGGGTGTGTAGGTCTCTGCCTAGACACAGCTCTCGCTGCTCAGACCCAGACAAGGTCTGTGTGCTCATTCAATAGATTTAAATGTGACAATGTGTGTGGAAGCCTGATAATAAGCTGTGTGCCTCCTGTCTCTGTCCCCAATCAACAGTGCTATCCTCATCTTCCTCACTATAAACCACTCTATTAGCTAAGCTAACATATATGCTTTTCATCTCTTTCTTTACAGCCATTCTCTGTATTGGCCAACTGCCATCACTCCCTCCATACATCATTTTAGCTTTTGACCTCGCCCCTCCTCCCCCAAGTGTTTTTCCTTTTCTCTAGCCCTCCTCTTCCTTTTCTCTCAATTTGTCACAACCTCCTCCGACTGGTTCTCTCACAGTCTCCCACCTTTCATCTCTCCTCCAGTGGTGTGAGAGTGTCACATCTGCAGGGTGCCTGTTTATCTGCATGAATGTACAGATCCCATGGGCTGGCTGGCAGGCAGACCTAACCAGGTGTGCAGACTGACAGAATACCAGGGAGAGATGTAGACTACTAGACACATGGAACATCAGGGAACAGGCAGGCATTGACAAGGCCAAGACAGACAGGCTGACAGAGAGATGCGCAGATGAAAAAGCGGGACACCTGGACAAGCACACGTCAAGAGAAGACGACACACTAGTGGGCAGATAGAAGGAAGGGGCAGACAAGCTGGTCCTTACAGGCCAATGTACAGCAGTCAGACTTATGACACAAGCATTACCTCCAAAAGACAAAAGGATGGTCATTGGTTGCATCACTAACAAACACTGCCTCCTTCTGGGCAAGCACACATTAAGCATGGGAGGAGTAAAACTGTAAACTTCACAAAGACATACTGTAAATACAGCAAATGTAAAATAATGTAAAATGCAGTATGTATACTGTATTGATGGAGCAGTAATTATGTAAAAACATACACAAACATTTAAATATATATTAGTTTAGATTTTGGATAATTTATTATCATGGGGAGTTCCCCAAATAAAGAGAGCAAATAATAATACAATATAATTTAATGACTGAATAGTTTGTTTGAATTGTGTTCTTGTTTTATGATCTCATGATGACAGTAGCGCTTTGGGTCAAGAACAGAGCGTTAGAAATCAAATGTATTATTATTGATTATTATTATTCAAAATAGTTTCTAAATATATTATATTAAAATGTTATTTATATCCAGAGAATCCACAAAAATACCATCCATTCCAACTGCTACATTATTGAATACTTTTCACTTGTTTGTGTTTGCAGATACAGAGCTAGTGCATTTATTTATTCATTCTACATACCATATCTTGATTATATTGATGCCTTATCTTATTCTATGCTGAAACCGAATTTCCCAGCAATATCTTTAAGCATTTTGTGACCTTTGACAATAAGAACAGCTGTACTTGTTACAGTATTAAGAATTCTAAGAACAATAATAACATAATTGACTATATCCACGTTTATTTGGAAAACAATATGCTCTTCATATGGTAAACACCTGAGATAAGTTCAACGCCTTCTGATTCCAATCACACTGACTCAGCAAAAACTGTTTCCATTTTTCTGTTCTGCAGATGTAGCAACCTTTTGTTTTAGAACACCCACCCAAAATCATCATTAGTTTGCCAAAATTCAGTTTCCACCCCCCAAAGTTGAGTTATGGGGGAAAACTCTGGCTCATAGTCAATTTAGAGACCATTTAAATAAAATCGGGTGCAAAAGTCTGATAACTAGGAAAGTTTTGTTTAATCATTCATCAAAAATGGTTGACTCAGGTTTTATGTAAAACTAAGACAAGACATCTCATGGGGAAACACTGCTGAATTTCACCCATTTATAACGACTTAGAAACAGGCAGACAGCATGGTGCCCTGGGGACCAACGGCAGTTGGAATACCAGTTCCTTGATCAAAGACAGGAGTATTAACTTAACCAGTCTTTAGCATATGGCAAATTACAGCAAGGAAATTGTGTTTGCACGTTATTTCCTTTAATTTTGGAAAACATTACATGCAAATAAAGTGCTTAGAGGTTACAACTTCTTTCATTTTTGGCAAATGAAGACAAACTGAACTTGGCTTTGGAACTCATGAAGCACACTCTATGTGCCAGTATAGCCAGAGAGAAGGCCTGCCTATTTCACCATAATGGTAAAGCCTACAGCCTAGAGTAAACAATAACCCAGCTATTGTTGGTCTGCACTGTAGCCTGATGCCAACTATCATCAAAGGGTAACTGTATTTTCTCTCTGTGGCCTCTTACCCAGAACCCTATACCCTGGCTATCTTCCCAGTGGGTCAAGTCACAATAGAAGGAAACAAATGTCACCAATACATGTTAAAGAGAGACTAACCTATATAAATACTGGAAATTAAGCCTCCCAACAAGATTTTGGAACTTAGATTGTAGAAACGAGTTTAAGTGGAATTTTGTCAATTAGTGATGCAACGGATCACAAAACTCACGGATCAAATTGTGTCATCGTTTTTGAGCCAAGGATCGGATCATTTTTCAGATCAACAGACTGTATGCATTTATGTAACCATACTGATGAATTTTGCTTTCCATGTAGTAAAGTCTCTGTATTACTTCCTGACTCTAGATGCACTCTCTCTAGATATACACTCACTAGATGCCCAAGTGGCTGGACTAGCCATCAAAATAGAGGAGCTGTGATAAAAACACACACACAGAGGGAGTGTGATGTCATTCTCTGACCAGGGAGCAATTTAGTTATACTATATCTTAGATAGATACTAGCAATGATCATTATCTTAGAATGTAACAACCTTCACACCTCAAAGATTTACATATCTCCATAAATAACATTATGAATGGTCGCCAGGAAAAGACGAAGGGGATGGAAAAAAGACACAAAAAGTAGCGTGTCGACCTGCAAAAAATCTTTGTGTTGCTGGGCAACAGTTTAGTTGGCTCAGCCAAATTTTATTATTTTGTTAACAAATAACAAATGTATACCAATTCAGGCCCCTAAGCAAAGGGGAACATAGCTGTTGCTAACTAACTGCTTCACTATACAAATAAGTTGTAAGTTTGATTTTGAAGGAGAAAACAGCACTAGCATCCCTAACATCAACTGGTAGGGAGTTCCGTAAAAGTGGGGCCCTATGAGAATGCTCTAAATCCTGCTAATTTCTTTTGAACTTTAAGAATGGATAATAAGCCTGCATTCTGTGAGCGTAAGGCTCGGAATGGAACATATGGTATCATTAGATCAGATAGATAGGAAGGTGCCAATCCATGTATTGCTTTACAGGTAAACATCAGAATTTCATGAAGTCATTAGCTGTGAGGGAAATATTATCAGATGACCGCTTCTACGACAGTGTCAAACAGAAATCTTAGATTATTCTTCTTAGTACTAATTAACATTAAGTAATATGATTATTTTGCTTCCGAGAGTTTGTAATTTAACAAACATCAACCCACGTATGATAAAAGATATTGAGTTTAGTTGTTTAGTTGATTAATCTAGACATTTTAAATAAATAGGCTCAGAGCTTGAGGACTGCATTATAAGTACCTCAAATGATTTCATGTTATTAACTTCGGAATTATATTAATATTATATTTATAAATCGGCGCACCCCACCACCATTTTTGGATGAACGAGAAACATGGGGGCTAACACAACTTGGTGGCAACGCATAATTTAATGGTAGGAATTAATTCTGTTCTGATATAAGCTATGTTCTCTAATTAGGAAATGTAATAACAGAGTTTTAGATGGGTGATATCAATGAGGCTAACCCTTAGAATTCTGGTGTCATTTTGTAATAAAGTCTGTAATAAAGTCTCTCCCCTTCATGTCTTTATGCATTTTTATTAGATGACATTATTGGGACAAGCTTGTATTTAGATGTATTCAATGCACAGTGGAATCGTAATAAAGTAGGTATATGAGAGATAAATGAATTTCCTGAACAGATATTACTGCTGCCAGACATACCATGCTCACTATCAATCCTGACCTTATGTTGATTATCAAACTGTACACCCTCTGAGGATGTATTGATGACAGGCACATTGAGTGCTTGCCCCGTTCATTATCAGACTCTGTACCATATAAGAATTTTCTATCCTGTACCCACGCATGCTTTAAAAGGGCATGTCAGGCCTGGCTTAACATCTATCTATATTTCTAGAAAGAGTAATGGCGCATTCATCCGTACAGTGTAGGCCGTCCATCCTCAGCATGCGTAGTTTCCCCAAGAAAGACGGGCCAGTTAGGGCCATAACTACAAATAGGAATTCCTTAACTCTACAGAAGTGAGCAGGCTAGTGGTTCAGAGAAACTAACCTACTGTACTTCTCATGATTACCCCTCACTGCTAAGGAACCAGAGACAATTAATCGATGCTGACACATCTTTCTGGCAAGGCCACGAGTCCTAGCTTGGTTACTTTTTGTGACGTCGGATTGCTTCATTCTCACATAATTAGTGCCCACATGTATAATGTTGGAGTAGACGTCTATCTAGGAGAGACAACCTCTGTAGTAGCAAACTACATGAAGAGCAAGAAGACATACTCACAATACTCTCTCGGCTCGGTGTTTGGTGGTTTATGCAAGCAAAGGACATACTGGAGATACCAGGGTGGCAAAAATAATATATATGGGGAGACAAAAGAGAAAATAAAAAACAGGTGTCGAGTATTACGGGTAGCAGCTAGTAGCTACCAGCAGCCACCAGAATAGCTTTCAGCACAGTCTGTAAACGAGAGAATAGAGAAGTGCAAAAAGCAGGGTAATAGGTAGCAACGAACAACAAAACCAATTATAATAGCCAATAAGGCAAATCCTTACTAAAACTTATAAAATGTAATAAGATAATAATAAGAAAAGATAATAATAGTGTTGTTTCGAGGTATTTCGGTCATTAAAGATTTGTTCAAAATGAACAAATCTGCTGCAGTCCTTTTTGCCCATTGAAAATGGTGATATCTCCTTACTTCCACTAAAATCTGATTTAGAGGCATGTACTAATTGGAACATTAAAACAAATTGCAAATCACAGTGGCGCATTCTTGAAGCCAAATAATTTGGCTTCCTTGAAAATAAACAATTTGATTCCTCACTTCAAAAAATGCCCTATCAAATATAAGTGCAAATATATAAGTTGTCAGCTTGATTATGCTTAAAACAATCAAATTTGTCTGCCAGTGCAGTAAGTGAAATTCAATTAAGATTTCTAGTCACTAATAAAGCCATTTATATTAGAAACACGTCCAACTATTACATCTAAAAACAAGATTATCACACCAAGTTAGATAACAGTTTTTGCAGTGCTGGTGTAGCCTATTGATTGGTGGTTAGTGTGGCAACAAGCTAAAATTACTCACAATAACCTGGTATAATCAGACCCAAAATGTACTTTGTGAATTGGGTCTGGACATGCTCTATTTGGGATTGTTTGCAGTCACTGTATCTGAGTGTAGACTAGTGGATTTGTTCATAAGGAACAAATCTTTAAGGTAAATCAAAATATTATTTCCACGCTGAAAACGATTTGTTAGCCCGTTTATAATATAATGCATCTAGTTAATGTTTGCAAAGCCCATGGATGTTATAAGATCTACAGATAGACATCTACTTGTACAATCATAGCACATTTCTATAAACGTAATTTTGTGTTTGTAGATAGCAAATTACATTTGTAAATCGTGGAATATTTGTGGATCATGGTACTTGCATTTACAAAAAAAGTTTGAGACATTTCTCTCTTCATACCAATCCATGGTAAAAGGCAGTAGGCTACTAAACAAGACTAACATAGTAGATTTGGCCTAACTGAGCCACATTTTCCAATGGGTTTGTAGCCATCTTTAACCAATTTCAGGCAGTGGACTGCAGAAAACCAAGCAGACAGTACACAGGTCCCCCGCCTCCACCACCAGCTGACTCATCGTTCTGTACTGGTTAGCTCTGGTTGTGGTGGGCTAACCACAGGCGTCTTCCCGTACTTGCCAAGATACCATTATCAGATCAATCATTAGCATACTTCAAAATGACCGGACACACTGAAGACATGAAAATGTGACTCACAGAGGAGACATGGTAGAAGCTGTTTAAACATGAGTGTACCATTTATAGTCAATTACATTGCATCAGATCAAAGAAAATAGGACTTGGAAGACAACCGTCAGTAATTTTTTTTAATACATTTTTTTATCCCAGTTTATGCATGTTGCTAATTCCACGCAAGATTGTGCAAGTGATGCGCTATTTTCACACGAAGAAAATGTGAAATGTAGCATCTTAAAGATTTCCTACATCCTTGTAACTTCTACTGCAAGAAGTTTCATTAAGAAAAAACGTTTCAACAGCGTTTGTTTCTATTTATTAAACGTTTTCCATCTGAGCTCTAGTGTGCGGCTTCCTTTAAAAATGTCCATGGTGTCTATCTATAGGACATTCTGTTTGTATATATTTAAATTTCAATCCAGATTTAATAATACACATTATTTTCAAACTATTATTTACAATTAGTTATCAATAGTGCTAGAGCAATATTAGGCTACCGCTTGCAATTACAACTTGACACACATGGGCTTTTTTGGCAGTTCAGAGTGCATGTGGGCATTACAAATAAGGTCCTGGCAGTTATGTGGTATACTGTATGTGAATTAATTTGGTGGAAAACACATTTAACTTAATAGTATTCAATATTAAAAAAAAAAAAAAAATCAAAACGTTAAATAAACTTAAAATTGGTTAGCTACTTTAAAACCTCCAGTTTTTTTTTATATTCTCTGTAAACATCCATAATATGGGTGACATACATTACTTGTGATATTCCAAATGATGGCATGACATTTCTACAACTGAAACTTGTTTTGTTATTTTGTTTAATCAATTACAAATGTTGTAATACACAGTAAGATTAGATATGTTAAATGAAGGCTAAATGTAAAAAAAAAAAAATTCTTCTTTCTTCTCATTTTTTTCTTTCTTCTATGGAGCCTGAAATTTCCCTGAGCACATGTCAAATTCACTGCATCTATGTCCCATTCAAGTGGTGCTCAAGATTTATCGGTTTTGGACTGATGGTGGCGATTCACTGTTCCCCTCTCTTTGTTCTGGTTAGTTTGGGCCTGGGCTACCTGACCACAATCTTCTTCCTGTCTCTTCATGGCCTTCTTCCTGTGCTAGGCTAACAAACCATTATGTTGCCAGATCATTTACAGCGCTGAACATTATAAGGACCAGAAACATTGGATAGAGATGAAAAGGTTTTGACTGGTCATGATACAAAATACGCCAACCGTGTTGTCAAGCAACTGACATGCATTGTAGCAGACTTAGCCACCTCATTTTCAAAGGTCTGAATTTGTTCCTAGATTCCTAAAGACTAAGTGGTCCAAAATACAGTATGTTAAAGAAGAAAAAAGATCAAATTGTGATTGTAATGCTACAATAGACATTTATACAGTCAATCATCACAAGTCAAAGCAGAATCAGCTATTATTTCTAGTCAATTTCAACAGATTACATCCTGGGTTTGTAATTACCAATGTGTTTGAGTGATGCATTGTTGCTGCTAGAGATGCCAGGCATCTCTAAATACGGTGAGTTTCAACGTAGCATGATGGTATTTATTTTTCCCCAAACGTTTTCTTGTTTTTGGCTTTACAAAGGCCAAAACCCAGGGTGCCTGATTCAGTTCTTTTTGGGGGTTACTCCAATAAGTGGACAGAATACGAGCAGAATTCTAGCAGCTTTTTGAAAAGAGGTGGAAATACTTTTTTATGGCTTTCAAGTAACTGCATGCATCTCCTGACTCCTCTGGAAAGAACCCGATGAACTCCCCAAGGTGCATTCAAATAATGCAAACCAGAGCTGTGGAACACAGTTGGCTTACCTCTGCCACCTAGTGGCCATCACATACAAACACAACTTTTAAATAATTATTCGATCTCCAGTAATATTAGCTACTAACAGCAGACAATTCCCACTATTCACTTAAATGTAATGGCTGAGAGTTTGTTGAAATCACTGGTTTATTATGCAATTTCAAACCGGCAGGGAAATTATACTCAATGTTAGATGAATAAAAGCTACAGAAAAATCAATAAATCCTGCACTTATCACTTCATATTCACTTTAAACCAAATGTAATTGATAGGTAAAAGATCCATTCATTTAATTCTGACTTCCTATAATAATGACAAATGTATTCATTATTATTTCATTATGTATGCAATCACAAAGTTATAAAACTGAACAGCCAAAGCATGACTTAGCCTAACGATAACAACACTAAACCAGTGATATGGATAAAGGTACAGGGTAAAAGTTAATAACTTCATAACTTAAATATGCAAATATAAAATCTAAATACAACTTGAAAAACAACCACAAAAAGAATAACAAATGACTTGTCGGTAAACCACTCTACAGCCATGTGACAAATGACATGAGACTAAACCAGTCCCACTCGCAATGGTTTAAAATATATCAAAACCATATCTGCTCTAAGATCATTATCCCAGTGCTCTTACTCATCGGCATCGGAGAACTGGCCTGGCTCAGTGGGGATGTTGCAGTTTGAGATCTCAAGACGTCGTGGGTGATGCCTGTCTGGTCTATAGTTGGCTGTCAGTGGTGGAATGGGTGGGTGCATTTGGCACAGTGCTACATTCCGCATGGCAAAACTAATCACATCCTCTGGGCCTGTCGAAAACAAATAAACAACACACATTCATTCATTCATGTGTTATCCTACAATATTAGTGAATCGTGACTATTCAACCGTGGCCCTCTGACCCTAGCCAACCCGAGCTTCAGTTTCATTTGCAGTGAGAATCAGTCTAGAAAGCCTCAGAATAATTTTGAATGTGTCCGAGTAGCAACTGAACTTTCCAATCAGCGTCGTGTACACGGGCGTGGTTTAGATTTGCCGTCAGCGAAAAGGACAAGTTGGTTCATCCAATCAACTGCAAAATATTTTTTGACAGTACCTGCCATTCATAAACAGCTACAATATACGGCTGTATGAAAAACATTTAAGTCCACTGATGAGTAAACATTTTCTCCTCTTGTGGTTGCTGGCGGTCACACTGCTGAAAACCATGCTTTTAATATAATAGGCTATTTCGTTTTCCTCACTAAATTATGGAATAACCTAGAAGATTTAGCCTAGGTCTTACTTTTCCTATTTTAAATCCCAACTTTTCACTAAAAAGTTAACACCAAAAACAGCGAGGCAAATAAATCTGAAACAATATAGGCCTACTCCTCATAGTGGGTTAGAGTGCCGGGCGAAAACACCCTCCCTGTGAAAAGTTTTCACCTTTCTCGATCAGTGCTTTAGGTAGAATACAACATAAATTATTTCTACAACAGTAGAAAGGATTACATATTCCGCATTTCACATTTGAATAGTTATATTCAAAAATTCCACACCTTCATTATACAATTTTTGGATATATATTCGTGTGGGAGAAGATATAACAATAGAAGATAGAACAAAGCCCATTTGCAATAGGCTTTGTTATTCGCTAAAAAAGGGATGTCAGCGATGGGGCGTAAGCCTGGTCTTAAATTAATGTATTTATAGATAACTACACTTTAAACAAATATCCTAACAGAAACTGTGCATAATAAATGCCTACATGCAACAGCAAAACTAGAAGGGGGGCAGATTTCATCGGGGGCTCAGGCTTCCATCGTGAAATGATACTGGACAGGTTAGCTAGGTAACCTACTGTAGGTGATCGAGTGCCCCACAGCAGGAGGAACGTCATAAAGTTGGCAATAACAAATCCCACCGATTTAGAGGGACAATGTGATTGGTCAATGTTACGGTCATTTGAAATTAGTTTCTCATTTCCAGATAGTATATAATTGAACAGAGAGGTTCCAAGGGTCGGAACTTCCACATTGGATTTTTGGAATGATGGGGGGTGACTTTTCACCCTTTATGCAGACCAGAACAACCCAGCGTTACATGCAAGTCAATAGGAAAGTACATGGATTTCACTACAATATTGCCCATTATTTCTGGGGGCGTTAATGGGTATTTTGAATACATAAGATTAATTCTCAATTACATATATCAGTCTGAGGGCATAATGGCATTTCTGGAGCGAACTGTTTTGAAGAAAATTCACTTTGCATCAGGCCATGTACATATGGTACATTTAGCTGTCTGCCTATGTCAGTTGCCTATGTCAGCCTCCACAGCAAAATTCCGTTGGTGCCACACCCACTTCTGAGACAAAAAGCATTACATTTTTGCTCCATTGAAATGCATTACAATGCTCCATCTTTGCATAATTATAAATTCTTTGTCATTACGATTCCCTCTGTAAAAGTATAGAGGGCATTACCAATCAGAGCTGAACCCTTCACATTCAAACACAAACTGAATAGACAGGTTTGAAGAGATAATTTAGCCAGAAACATTGTATTTAGATGTTGATTGTCTAATTATAAATCGATTAAATTAAAACAGATTACATACTAAAGTTATTTACTTAGTCTGAAAAGTTTACTATTGTAGGAGGGCCTAGAGGGCACTGACGGTTCCCCACTGATCTACAAATACCAAATGTATATTGAAGGGTTAAACATTCACTGTAGGTAGAATATCAATATTGTGAAATTCTATAATATGATTACATTTACCATAGGGAAGTGTCCCAAATGTCATCTGTTCCCAGTCTGAGAGTGTCACATCTTGAAGATCTTTCTCCCAGTCTTCTGCTTCAGGTGACTGTTGTGGTGGAACTGTGCATGAAACCTTGCATCTATTAAATTTAAAATAACCTAGTTATATAATAGTGACATTGTGGAAGCTGGTACGAGTTTAACCACACTTTAAACAGCTTTGGATTAATGCATCTGCTGAGTGACTAAAATGTAAACTGTAAAATGTATAATATGACGAGTAACTCTCTTATTTACCATTACCCAAATGTATTTACTGCCAACAAGCTAGGGCTGTAGTTACTCAGCAACAATTATTTATTTAATTCCCAATGTACAGTACTTAGAGATGTCAATAATCTTGTTAGTTAAAATGGCAAAAATCTCAAATGAAAGATGGCACACCTTTTATTTTTATACCACTTTCTCTTTGGTGGGGCCTTCAGATCACACACATTCTGTTTCGGAGTCACCGGTTCCAAACCATTGAGCACCTTGACTTGCCCAACATCACCCATCTGTAGATCTGCGGCACTTTTCACAGAGTCATTTGCTGGGACGTTGTCGCATTTGATTCTGTCAGGCTTTGATTTACCAGTTAGCCTTCTCTTTCTGCCTGTTCTTCTAGCAAACCATCTTACATGGCCATTCTGTTTACCCATGCTAACAGACGGCACTGGCCCATTAACCATGCAACATGCGTTTTTGCCATCACTGGTTCCGTTTTCAACGGGCAGAGCACATCTTTGAATGCAGGCTCCATAATGCAAACCTCTGACTGGGGTTCGACCACTGCTTGTGGGAATAGCTTCACTGGTTTTGCTATTGGCGTTTGTGGGTTTTTGGGTTACAGAGGGGCTGTCCTGAGGCATTGTGAACCCTGTAATACATTTGTAGTGTTTTAGTATTAGTGCCTATTTAACAGCTCATGCCTGCCTTGACTGTGAATCTTGAAAGTAGTTGCAGAGTGCAACTACTTGCTTTATGTCAGCACATCTGATAGGCAAAAGCCTATACAAATGAACACAACAAAACCTCAACATCCATCAAAACCTATTTAACATCACAGTATGATGCAATACGGTGAAAGCAGGGAGAAATGCATTGCAAAGGCAGATAGCACATTGTCAATATTTTACAGACCCAGCAGAACATTTTACAAATCATGTTTTCAGGCGAGCTCATGTCTTAAAAAGAGCTCACTCGCCCGCCCTGTAGTTCGCACCCCGTTAGGAAACAACACGTGCACTGAATTGCTG
Organism: Forbesichthys papilliferus; assembly: GCA_025399855.1. Classification (NCBI taxonomy): domain Eukaryota; kingdom Metazoa; phylum Chordata; class Actinopteri; order Percopsiformes; family Amblyopsidae; genus Forbesichthys; species Forbesichthys papilliferus. The sequence goes on from JAODOY010021445.1 coordinate 12,682, forward strand.
GGGAAATAAATAATGTATCAAACTTCCCATAACTAAGTGACAAAATGAGAAACGAGTTTCCTGTTTCAGGGGCTTCCTGTCCCATAAATATTCGGAATCATCAATAGTTTAATCAAATGTATTGTTTTGTTAATTTTAGAATTTAAAATGTCCCTCAACTGTGACCTTTGAGGGATTTCCAATGGTTTGTAGGTTAAAGTCTCATCAATATATTGACTGGTAAAGGCAAGCCAAAACCTTTAATAACATTGTAACCTTACACCTGTGTTATCGGGGTCAATAAATTGCTATAGCAATAGCTACGTTAGCTAAACAGCACGCAAGTAGGCTACAGCAAATTGCCCCAATAGAAAAGACAGCATAAGTGCTATGGAGCCGACAACATGCTTATTCAACAACTGACTTATATAACGTAAGTTATACCGTAAGGTAAGGTTACAAATGAGTTTTGCGACTTACTGTTTGTGCTTCAGCTCAGCAATAAATTAGTAAAAAGATGACCGTGTAGCCTATTGGGATTGGAGAGAACACCCGAAATCGCACGCTAGAGGGCGCCATAGATTTTATAGCTATGTTTGGGGGTTCGTAAACTGGTACCTAATCCGTAAAAAGTTTTTCAAATCAAAAGTAGGCTAATCGGTTCAGTTTAATGCCTGTAATTTGCCGTTTAACCGTAAAAATAAATTGAGATCAGTAAATGTCACATAAATAAAATACATTACTTGTGGTTACTTTACCTAAGTATACCATACTTTTTGAAAAAACAGGTAGAACCAGTTCTAGGTAGAATCCATGATCTGTGGTCGACTAGATTCCTTGATGTGAATGAAGTGATACCAAAAATTACAACATTTCTAATTATTTTATACAAGCCTTACCAAATGTGTTAAACGCAAGCCGTACATTAATACATATATGAAAAACAGCATAGCTTGTGTCCTATAAACTAATATCAAAACACTCAAACTGCATTATTTGTATTAGCTGCTATTATCACTGTTGCCCACAATGCAAGGATTTATTTTCATGCTGATCAATTGTTTTTATTTACAGCGCTGTAGGCTTCATTGCAATTCAAATAATCCATGTGTAACAAAAGCCACACATTAGGTTGAGACAGAATTCATAAATCTGAATAAATTCAGAAATCTTAGTGGTAAATTTGACAATAACACCAAAGTCATTTTTATTGCACTGTTTTGTGTAGAGAAACAACTAATGTTCAAAGAAATACACATTAATGTGAATTCCTCACATACCATTCACAGTCTGGTACTAAAATGCTGTCAGTAGGTTTAGAAATATTGAAATAAAGGCTGTATTGCCCATAAGATCATCATTGGGTTAAGGTTGGGAAGACAGTTGAATACATAATTAGCAAGCATAGCCTACATGCCATACTTGCCATACAAAGCATAATGTGTTATGCCTGTTGTGCTAGTAATATAACAACTCTATCACAAGCCTTATTTTGATAAAACAGTATACAATATTATTACAATGCCATTTGAAAAAGATCCATGACTGGCACATGAATACAAATCATCCCTATTTATCTACAACATGTACATGTCATAAAATATATCAGACAAAGACAAATGTACCTTAAAAAAATAAAACAGTTAAGCCAGCAACATCATCTCCAAAACTGTATCTCCAAAAGGCACGGCAGCAGGTGAACCATGCAAAAGGAACAAAAATGCTTTTTTTGTGCAAGGAGTTAAAACTCAAGTTAAGAGCAAAAACAGCAGATTGTAATTATTCCAAACAATGCCTTCTCAATTACATTAAACAATAAAGTATAATTGTTACATATTATTACAAATGTAGAGGTTTATACACAAAAAAAGCCTTTAGGATTAATAAAAGATGAAAATATTAAATTGTACCATACGTTCATTATATTTACAGTATTATTACATTAAAATCCATTACAATCTGCATATTGTTCTCCTCAATACCGGCTTTCCGCTGTGCATATGTAACACCCTCATAGTATATTAATGCAAATCAAGAAGACTGTTAGCTGAATTCACTGAAAACATTGGATACATCCATAAACCATAGGTACTAAAAACCCCAAGACCAATGGGTTCAATGTGAAATCCACAACACACTCTTAACATTAATTTCTACATTGCTTTTCATCCCCATGGTGGCTGTTAGCTAAGCTGAACAACAGCAGGCTATTATGCATGCTATGTACAGTAGCTGATTTCCATAGTAGACTACTGTGTATTTAGTCACATACTAAAAGCGTTTTTTCCTCAACCTGATCATTTTAAAGTAGTTTTCTTTCAGCTGTATTGGCCACTCTTGCTTCTACAGTCACTTACAGTACCCATTCACAAACCCTATCAGTATACTTTATCTTTGCAACAGTCTAGGCCAAGCCTTCTTCAATACATTTCTATAATGACAACAAAAGACTGGTAATTACCATTCACATCAGTCCTCATCTCTGTGTACCCCACTCCAACTACTCCAACATACCTATTTGTGTTTGATTGCAAACATGCTTTTCTATGAGATAGAAACCTAGTTCTGTTGATATCCCATCTCAACGTAATCTGTAACATTATACAATAGAGGACACAAACAGGTTTGTTGTGATTTTGATCCAATTTTTATATTCAAGTTAGCACATGTCCAGTGTTTTAGTAATGCACTTTAATAGCTGAGTTGTCTTATCTCCTGAAATCTTTAAGTAGATTAAACATTTTATCTCAACTACCAATAACCATTTTCTCAGTTTCAGCTTGTTGTTTGGCCTTATATTGTTACTGCATGTGTTGAACTGTCTGTCTATCTTAGTAAGCCCTAATGTCACCATCTGCTAAATGCTATAAGTGAACATTTTATAAATGGACTTTAGCTGGTCTTCTGTGATGAGATGAATTGTGTCTAACCGAAGAGCCATCGTAGTAGGACAGTCACTGGCTAAAAAGCTCCCTTTAGTTTGGTGTGTAAATCCCTTTTCAGGAAGCCAAAGTTATTTACACGCCTCACCCACAGAGATTCATTCTCGGGATTCCCAAATTCAAATAATAGGTAACTGGAATGATTGTGAATTCCAGGACAGTCATTCCAGAGTTGCTGCTATTTCTTTATCTCCAAGATGGACGGGTTGTGGTCTAGAATGGACAGAATTATTTTGTCCATGTACTGCCGTAGACTGAAGTTGATTTCTTCCTGCTCCTTCAGGGCCTCCATTAACTGTAGAGAGATTGTTGTCAGTTAGACTTCCACTCTGCTTTATAAATGTGATGCAACATGATATGCATGCTATTAATGCATGGATTCATTTTGAAAAAGACTGACACTACTATATAATATATAAAGGGAGTTAGGGTCGGTTGTTTTTGTTAGCCATAAACTGTCGGTTGAAACAAACTCATTAGTCCCAGGACATACTGGAACTGTACACCTGTTATTAAGTACATCGTAATATTTTGACCTGGTTGCATGTTATCAAGAAAAGAGGTTTCTGCCAACCAGATGTATTTATACTGTATGCATGTACTTTTTTGTTTTTACCTGGTCCCTGGAAGCGTTGTCTATCTCTGCAGCCAACGACTGGGCCTTGGTTTGAGTGGCAAACAGATTCTTGGCCTCATACAAACTTAAGCTGAGGATCTGACCATTCAAGTCATCATTCTGCTCTCTTAACTTCTGATTCTCCTGGAGGCACAAAGAAATGGGAAGAGAGAGAGCAAGTGCGAGATAGGATCAGGTCTAGTCTGCACTGACTGTGCTGTCCAAATGGCGGGCTGTGTTTGAATTCTCTATACTGCATACCAATATGCAATTTAATGAAAAGGAAACTTCCCCCTCAGGTTTATGTACAGACAGTCTTAACTTAAATGGTAAATGTAATTCTCTCAGCCAGTCTGCTAAGTACAGTATGCTGCTTGTATGATGCAAGGCTTGTGCATTCTACATACTATGGATACATACTTAAATAATGTTATATTTTAGTGTGTATATAGCATAATAAAGAATTTAGACATAGCCACCTTTCAAACATTTAGAGAAATTAAACTACTTCAGCTTCTGTCAACAGCTACAACAAAACACAGTGTTCTTAGTGTCTCAGCCAGCAGCCATTCAGAAACACATCTATTTTGGCATCAGCTATAGTGCAGAACACAGGTTATGCAGTGTTACATCCTGGAAAGGCTCTCGTAGAGACTCCTTGATGAACTTCCTTCCTCATGCTAAATGTGTACAGGTCAGCCTACACCGGCCATTTCAGCCACTTCTGATATGATTAGTTGTTAATCAAAGACAACAGGAGACGGCGTCTTTTACCATCAAACCAGCCTGGAGCCATGCCCCGGCCAACATCAGGTGCTGGAATTCAGGGAGGAGAAAGTCCTGAGATACAAATCGCTGGACACACACACACACACACGGTGCACAGGCACGCAGATGAAAATGAGTTTCCTTATTTTCTGATGTCACAAGAATGACTGCATCATGTTCATCCCCTTGAGGCTGTGCAGGCTAACCATCTGCTTTTATAACCTACTGCTTTTAAAACTTCTGCTACTGCTTTTAATATATTTTCTTTACCCTTATCTGATCTTAACCCTTATCAGTTGTGTTTCCTTGAAGCCGCCAGTTTAGCGCACTTAACAGGTCCTGAAAACAATAACATGACATTTAAGTTACTTACTTCAGCAGCCAATTATCTGGAATCAAATATCAAATACCCACAATTACTACAATGTGGTACTAGTGAGCATAGTTCTCATTAGTCTTCAACTGTGTTCTCTATATTCTCTATGCTATTTTTATTTACTACTTTCTCAAGAATTTATTGGTTAATTGTATTTGTGTAATTCTCTCTTAATAAAATTGTTTAAACCATTTTCTTTTACAGTGCAGAAGTCAAATGAATAACTGCAGCACATTCATAGCACCTGCCTGGTTTACATGTAATTTTAATAAGGCATTGAATCTTGAATTCTCTTTTGAAAAAAAGATGCTGCATCTAACCAATGGAAAGTAACTATCTTCAGAAAAAAATGAAGAAGGAGCATAGTGTGTAAATCCCTGGCCACTGGCAGGTATAGAGCGACACAAAGGACCCTGCACCATAATACATCTGTAGGAGTTGTGCATACATACGCATGCATGCATGTGTCAAGGCTTAACATCTTATAATAAAGCACTATAAAGCATGTTAGTGCAGTGACTCAAGCACGGTCCTAGTGATACCATTTTCAACATCATTACTGTAAAACGCACTTAGCGATCCACTCCTGTCTAGACAATTGTCTTGCTATCTGCAGTTATATTTATGTCTCAAAAGTCTGTGTGTATGTGCTTTGTTCAATTCTGTTTTCAATTTGGATCTATTACTACTCTGTTTGAACTGTAGAAGTTTATATTCAACCAAGTAGTTCATGTAGATTGGAATCAAAACACATATTCAGCTAAAATATTATGCATACTGTACTTATATTACATAGGAAATACCCTGACTGGTTTAATAATGTGTGATTGTAATGTAAGTAAACATTTCAGTATCCCTAGACAATGCTGGTTCAGGGGGATTGTTGTTGTGTACCTGTTTGAGCCTCTTTACTTCGTGATCCATCTCTGTTTCCTTACTCCTGCTGTTGAAGTCAGCCAGCCCAGAGGAGGCGCTGCGACTACGCCCCGGCTTTTCAGTCTCCAGCTGGTAAAGCTGCAAGTGTTCCAGTTCCCTCCGCAAATCCTCTATAAGCTACACACAGAGGAAAGAGTCAGCATCTATCTATCTATCTATCTATCTATCTATCTATCTATCTACTGTATATATATACATATATATATATATATCTGTAGTACAATTCAACAATAGCTCTGTGTGCGTGTGCAAGTGTGTGTGCGTGCCTGTGTGTGCATGGGTGCCAAAGGGATCATGTATGGTTGTGTATTGGCTGTCCTGCACATCAACAGACAGACTGACAGACGTCACACCTCCTGCATGGCGTCCTTCTCCTGTTGGAACTGTTGTCTGTTCTGCCTCAGCTTGTCCATCATCTTCCTGTAGAGATCCATCTCATCCTTCAGACGCAGGCTGGTGTCCTCCAACTTGTCCGTCATCCGTTGCTTCTCCTGCAGACGAACACGCACGCACACACACGCAAACCAGGACTTTTAAATAAGTTGTGATGCATTCCTATACATTTATCCAATCTCCTACACACACTCAGTATTAATAATAAATGTTTGCTATTGTGATGCTGTAAGTTACTCAGGGTGAAGACCTCCTTCAGGTTGTTATCTGTCATCTGTGTGTGAGTCCTTTCATTTGCTTAGCATTACATGATCAACAAGTATGTTGTCAGTGCAGAACGAGTACCACTGTGTTGATAAGTATTATTATGGAAATACACAAACCCTGCATGAAAGAAAGCCTCGTCTTCCCCTGCTAATTCAATATAAAATATTATATTTAGAGAGAGAGAGAGAGCGCAGGTCACCTCATCTAGTCTCTCTGTCTGTGACTTGAGTCGGTACATGGAAGCAGACATCTCACTGTTCTCTTCCTCCTGCTGCTGAGCTCTAGAAAGAGAAGCAAGATGTCACACATGCTTACATCTAACAGGGCTTTAAAGTGTGTGGGGCCTTTTCAGCATCACAGATTTGAAGCATGCCTCCACTGCAGCATATATGTATGTTAGGATGGAGTGATACAGTAGACCACTACTGTAGTACACTACAGTAGGATGATGATAACAAACATGTTAAGATAGATATCTACACACATGGACATCTGCATATACATTTCTATTAGTATAACAAGAGACCCATCCCAGTGACAACATCAGATTTAATAATGGCGTTATACCAGTGGACAACAAATAGGAAGGAGGGGCAGACCAAATTGATTAAAAAATATAAATAGTTTGGGATTTTGACTATTCATTTGCCTTGTCTTGTCTTGTATTGTCTTGTCTTGCCTTGCCTTGTCTTGCCAAATGTCTCTCTCTGAAATGTGTTTTGTATGTTGTGATCGAGAAGCAGAGCATAGCCTACTTAATCTTTAGCAGTTACTGCAACATTCAGTTTCAAAGAGCGATATGTCCTGTGAGTGGAACCTACTAACTGTGTAGGCTAGTGCCAATATGGCTAGAGAGGTTGTTCTGATGATGCAAGTCATTATCATTATCTGCTTCTTAAACAAATAAAGGTTCACAAGTATGATGACATGTATCTTTATGGTAGCTGGAACATTTGCAGATGTGCTAGCCAATTATAGCCTAAGACCAAGCAGCTGAGTTAACATTAAAAGACAAGGAACAGCACAAATACAACATCAGCAAACACAAATCAAGCCTATAGCGTAATTCAGGCAGGCCACAGCGGTCCGCCCACTTCAGCTGTCACTCAGCTGTGTCACCAACGCCAACATCTGCCCTTTAAACAAAGGAGGTTTTAAGCTCCCCTCTCCATTTATTTTTCGCTTGCTACGCTCACTCCAGAACACCTCCCTTCTCACCTCGTCTTTGTCTTTGAATTGTTGTACACGCTAGTTTACCATTCTCTGTGCGTACTTCTACACAGCCCTGTCTCTGTAAATAGGAACATAAACAACACCTCTCACAACAAATGCCCCTGGCTTCGCCTCACACTTTTCAATGTGTAGGGCGGAGGAGCATCTGAGGGAGTTTGTTTTGATTTTAGCTTGAAGTTAGCAGGTTTTCAAGAATGACTAACTCTGCCTTTAAAACATACTATGTTTGCATTTGTTTATACATGTTAACCGTCATGTTATTGTTAAAACATCATGTCAACAAGAACTTGTCCTAATACATTTCTTGTACTAGACTAGACTGGTCCTGACTCCTGACTGAAATGTGTCTCTACTGTAGTTCATATCTACATCATCATATCAGTTATCGCTCAACGCACTGCAAAACGTAATCGCAAAAGACTTAAATATAAAAAATAATTTTTCTCTGCATAGCAGATTAGTGATATCTTGATGACTACCATCGAGCATCGCATTCAAGGGGAAAAAATGCCTATGTCCGAAATTGCACATTTTGACACAGTTAGACACAGTCCGTCTGCTCATACGTCAATCAAATTCAAATGTTAACTTTAACGTTAACGGGGGTCCCACTCTCAGCTCCTCCCCTCCCTTTACTCTAGCCTGGCCCCACCGGATTATTTCTCTCAACTAAATTTATTTAGCTGAGATTATATTCTGGAAACCCTGTTCACATTAGCGTTCACACAGCCAGGGTAGTCCAAGCAGGGTGGGTTACTGAGATGGCGTTGAAGTCAAGCATGTTTCTAAACGGTTGTAGAGCTAGATGAGAGGATCAAAACAGTTGTAGCAATGCCGACTGGTTCAGCGCTTCCCAGTAGTTTAAAGATTAACCAAAGGTCTACACAAAGTAGGAGGAATAGGCTGCGAACACTTCACCAATAGAGCGTGGCCAGATTATTCACTTTGTGAATTGTTGTGTAGTGGGTGGAATCAGGCTCGGAGCTGTTTTTGTGCCTTTCAAGGCACATTAAACAATGCATTCCATTCAAACAAACAATAATGGTCAATTCCCTGACTCAGAATCCCACATTTTTACCTTAGCTTAGTGTTGCACAAACGACTGTCCACGTAGAGGTGGGCAGCTAGGGTGAGCGCTAGATAACTAACAGCCTATGAGGTCTATACTGTATGTTGATGCGTAGAGAAGGTGTCAAACCAAAACAAACATGCTTTCACAACACTGTTTTCCACCACAAGGGTAATTCCAGACACAAACCAGGGGTGTCCCTTCAACAGCACATGTTGTTTCATTGATTGCTTTCAGTACCGGTTGGTCAGTAATTCTATCTGGGTGTTCTTGTCTCTCTCCATCTTGCTGTAGGCCTCCCGATGGTGTCTCAGCTCATCCGCTATGTTCTGCTCAGCCCGCGCCTCCTGGTCTTTCAACTGCTCCTCCAGTTCATTGACCCTGTATCGGTAGTACACACACACACGCTCTATATTGAAGTTACAACACAACGCACAACACAAGTTATGCAACACACTACACTCGATCATTAAAGGCCAAAGTATAGCACCAAATGTGTGGCCTCGCACAATACATACATGAACGCATACTCTTCAACATATACTTCACTTTCTCTTGTAAATGCATCTCAGCACACAAGCGTAACACGTGCACACATGTCGATTATCTGTGTGTGCAAAGGATCATGTGCCAGAGTGTTTTGGAATTAGCGATCTTTATAACTACTGTACATCTTCTCCTACTTGCAGAAATTGCTTTACAAGAACAATGTTGTGTAATAAAGAGATTCTCTGAGATGTATGTATATCCCTGCACATGTTAGAGTGCCCTAGGCAAACCTGTGAAATAAATAATCATGTTGTTTAATCAGCTTCTGCACATGCCAATACCACAGCTGTCATGTGCATGGATTATCTTGGCAAAGGTGAAATGTTCCTTAACATGGGTTTGAACAAATCTGTCAACAAGAGAGCATTTTTCATACAGTAGATATTAGTCTTCAACTCATTGAAGATGAGAGCAAAAACAAAGGTGGGGTTATAAACTATAAACCACTATATTTGACAGGTTGTGGATAAAACGGTTGTGTACCTGTGTACTAGCTGTGTGTTTTCCTGTTTGAGCTTAGACTTCAGGTCACTGTTCATTAAACTGTCACTCTCCAACTCTGACACCTTCTTCTCCAGAAAGCTCACCTGGCCAGGAGAAGAAAGAGGCATTTACTGTACTGTCCTGTAGAAATACCAAAATATGTCTTTCCACGTTCAGTGTATGATCACAATGCAATAGCTGTTCTGCTCTACAGTGCAATAGATCACAGAATACAAGACACCAATACAATTCATATAAAACATACATATTTTAAACACTTTTCATTCATCACTTATAAAAAGAGCTTTTGTAATTCCCCAGACAGAAGGACCTGCACAGGAACCCTAACAGCCTTAAAAGGAAAACTATAAGGTCATACTATAAGATGCTCACATCAAGCCAGCCCTATTTCTGCAAGATACTGTAGTGGAGGGTTCACTGGTGTGGTAAGGACTGTATTTTCGTTAGCTGGCTCTGGACTGTTATGCAGCGTGTCGGTAAAAACGCACAGAGTCTTGTACAGTATAGAGTCTTTAATAAATAAAGCAAGGCCAATGAGGTAGTGTAAGTGGTTTTTAAATCAAGAACGCAGTAGTGTTCCATGTGACCGGCACACGCAGACACGCTTTGACTGCCCTCTACTCTGGCTTCTGCCGTATATACAGGTAGGCTCCAGCGTAACCCACAGACCACCCCCTAAACTGGGTGCGTAGTGACAACTATCAGGATTAAATCACCCCTAGGAGATACTAAATATACTCTAATAATGATGCTACTGTTATATTATAGGTTAACACGAATATAACAATAATATAATATGAACCTTTCTAACAGATAAGTTTGTCCCTATTTAATTTGATTGTGGCCACGGTTAGAGTTCTGAGAGCCACATGTACTAATAAGTTAGCGCCCGTTTTAGGCGTAATTTCGTCAAAATTGCGCCTTAAACATGGCAGCATTGTACTGTATGTACGAACAGCACGCTCATGGCTAAAACGCTATTCTGCCTGCTCAAGGAACACAGGATCGCATGTTGCCTTTCCTATTTATGCACATGCATTAATGGTAGGGTCGAAAGGAGATTTGGAGTGTCACACAAACAAATGGGAGGTGATGTGTAAGGACAGAGTGATTACCTATTCAACTGAATGTATGTAAACTCCGATGCAAAGTGCAAGTTGATTGTGCAGTGAAAATATTCCGCCTCTGAAAAGCAGGTGTTATCCCAGTTAGAGGGTTTCTTTGAACAGGAGAAGCAAGCAATGGCAAGATTCATCCAAACAAGATGAAGACAGGCCATGGAGAGACATGCTGAAGGATTTATTTTGGGGTAGAATTACACCCGTTATCTCTAGGTTTGACGATACATATAGACAAGTAGGCTATTTATAAATAGGTCTACTTCATAATCGTTCAACATAAGTCAGCAGTTCCATTGCATTCGGGCACCGCAACTTACAGATATGGCTGGAACATAGACACAGTGTCTATTTCAAGTTCAGAGGGCGGTGCCAAGTGCTGATTACTCGATCAGCCGCAAGTTTAGTACACAACGTAAAATGCGATGGCACAGCGTGCGCTATCTGCGGTCTGGCTGTGCTCGAATTTACACTGCGCATGCTAACATGAGGCCCTGAGTGTGATGTTTATTTGTGAAACTATAATAATAAATGTTTTAAATTTCAAGTGGAAAAGTGTTTCATAACTTCTGAATATGTCTGAAAGGGTTGAAGAGCCTGACAGCACAAAATCACAATATAGACTATAGAAACCTTTTCATTGATGTCGATATCACAGGAGTCAATGCTATCTCTGAACAGGTCCTCTGTACTGCCATTACTGCTGCTCAGGTTGCTGGTCTGGAGCAGCTGCCTTCTCACACACGCACACACACACGCAAGCACACGCACATGCACGCCCACGCCCACGCACAAACACACACACATATGCTTATGGATGAAATCCAGGTAGGAGGAATAACAAAGTATTAATAGATCCGCTCTGGCATCTCCATCCTGTCATATTACTTAAATGTTAACTGTTTTAAGGCTTAACCTCTCAAAAGTTTTCTACATGTAAAACAATTGTGCATATTTAGCCATAGTTTATACCTTCATTGGTGTTAAAATAAAAAATAATGTTCTGACTGTTTGTAATTAAAGTAAGTAAAGTTTATTTAAGCGCTTTTTACACACAATAATCACAAAGCGCTTCACAATTGCTCTAATAACTCTGCTGCTCGAAAAACAGTGGAGAAACAAATCCAATTTGTCTTCTTCAATCAATCAATCAATCAATCTTTACTTATATAGCACTTTTCATACAAATCCATGTAACACAAAGTGCTTCACACTACGTCATAAAAAACAATACAAAATGAGTAAAAACAATACAATATATAAAAAATAAAGTAATACCACCACTCATGTTACACTCATC
>JAODOY010021495.1:5000-24711 GCA_025399855.1 Forbesichthys papilliferus
CTAAATCCACTGCTATTACAATTAGTAAATGTATCTAAATGAACTGACAGGAAGTACAAATACATGCGTCAAGTAGCAGACATGGGGTTAGGCATTTTGCTCAAGGATGCTTACAGGAAGGCCGGGGTCCGGGTATATCAGGGTTCAAACCCGACACATGCACCCTTATGGGTATTTGAATGTACTACAGTGAAAAACTACATTAGAACATATTAATTATTATAATGACTAAACCTAACTGTTGTTATATCATTCTTTAAAATAAAAATTATTCATTATTGCTGCATACTTTTGTTGTTTTTGAACCATTTACATTAGAAAAATAGAAGGGGGGGGGGGGGGGGATGGTCTAGTGGGTCTCTAGGTGTTGGGCACCCAGCCATAAGGTTCTGGGTTCAAACCCAGGTTGACCTACCTGTCAGCATCCTTGAACAAGATGCCTAACCCCCTACCCCCTAACTGCTCCCGGTGGTTGGTTACACCTTGCGTGTCAGCAATAACCATCGGTGGGTGAATGTGAGACAAAATACTGTAAAGCGCTTTGGATAAAAGTGCTATATAAATGCAGTCCATTTACCATAATGCTCCTTAGGCATAATGAAATATATGTGATTGTACTGATATAACCCCCAAGATCTATTAATAGTGTACTTAGCTTGGAACGTCATTTAAAGGGGTTAAAAAAGAAACACATCTCTGGACTGAGGACTCCAAGCCCCATGAGCCTTCTGGTATACATCTTATAGTGCCCTATTGTTTTAGACACTTACAGTATAATACTATGAGTTTATCACGTTTATTATTGGTAACGAAGGTGACACATTCAAGATAAATAAAGTCAGTATATAGGGTTAAAGAGGAAGAAGGAGGTAGAGAGAGGAAGAGGAAATAATCATGCACTGACAGTCTTCTCCATCTGCTCCGTCATCCAACGATCGCTCTAGGCATCTTTACTTTTCCAAAGGACCCTCTACCCTGGAGAATGCCTGTCTGTTTACATTAAACCATTTGTCTATGCTGTGTTACAGTTGGTACAAGGATGCAGTGGGTGAAAAGGCCTTCAGTTCCTTAAACAAGGTCAGCATCAAGTGAGTCACAAGCTTTTCTAAGCAAACAGTGGTTTACTTCAAATACCAAACCTATGGCAGCACAATCAATATGTACTCATCTCTACCATTATTGTACCTTCAGTACAGTCAATAAATATAGTAAAAATACAGCTGAAAAGTACTGTAAACTGAAGTCAGGGTCAAATGACCTCTTCCCAAACAGGCACTGAAAACACTGCAGCCCACATATAAGTTTGTTTATGACGATTACAGTGTATGCCTGACATACAGTATGGACAGATATTGGCCTATATATTCACATCTTGAAAAAGCAGAGGAAAGTAAAATCCAATATCTGAGGATAGCATTCTGTGAACAATACTTGTCACTAATGTCAAGTGAAGGAGCAATATATGTCTTTAAATTAGATTATAAGGGCAAGCCGTACAAAAAGAATGAACTTTATTTCTCATTTTGCCTTCAATAGGAATGGAACAAAAATGGAAGTTCTAAGTAAGGGATTGGAAAACTGCAAGGATGGCCCTTTTTTAACAACATTGGAAGGGCAGTCTTGGAACTCATCTTGAAATTCCTTTTAAACAGCTTTTACACTTTTACTGGTCTGCCCCTCCCTTCAACATTAAAGGAGTCATTCCATGAAACCAAATATTTATAGTTAGTTATGTCGATGTGACTTGGAGACATACTGGGCCTTTCTAAGTAGACTGTTACCTTCCCGGTCTGTTATAGCAACAGAAGAAAAAGAGGCATGCAAATTAAAAAAGTGTGGGATTACTACAAAGAACCTGCACACAGTTTGTTTGGGAACATTTGCTGATTACCAAATGTATGCCGAGTTTTTGATAAAGTAACTGGTAGCTAGCTACCCTAGCATAAACACAACTCGAGTCATCTGCAGGACAGGCAATATAGTATAGTACTGTGCACATAAATAACTACAATATATTAATGTAGGTTATTGTTCAGTAACAGTAAACTGATTAGAAATAGGCAACATAAATAATGTTGTTGATAAAGACGCACTCACGGGTGTCATACCGAGATTGTATCCCGTGCTGAAAACGATATGACTGATCAAAGAACAAGCCACCTAATCTGCTGTATAATCTCTCTGCAGCGGCCAGAACTGCTGCGATTTTGTGCTATTTAACCATTCATTCATGAATTAATACTTGCTTATGGGTACATGGCTGTTTAGCGGGCAAGGATAGATGACGATGTTGTGCGATGGTAAAATTAAACCTTCATTAATGAAACCATGTAGTAGATACATGTCTGGTTATCAAAATGTAATGCCCCTGTCCATGATTCCTGGACTGTGTGACTAAGCTGCTGTCGTGCCAATGTTGACACAAACAATGAACCCCATTCTGCCTCCCATATCCTTTACTGTAGTCTGAACGGCGAGGTAGAATTAACGCGCAATATTAACACATTGTAAACACTATGGAAAATAAACCCTATGTGGTTCAAAGTAACCCATAGTACTATATGTTCAAACTGCGTTTCGCCGCTGTGTGAGTACTAGCAGTCAGCAGCAAAGCAGCTGTAGCCTCACGTCAGCAAGGCTAGGTGGAAGAGGGGGCGGGGTTTAATTTAAAGCAGCAGTCACTGAAAAAAAGAGTGTAATCTGATTGTTGTGGTGGTGATGAGGGTGCTATTCCACATATCATATGTGAAAGTTTCACCTAAATGTGTCACCTACATTTCATTGAGGAGTCAAGGAACTTTGCAAACACGTTAAAAGGGGCATGGAATGAATCCTTTATTACATCACTGAAAAAATTGTCAGTTTGGGGATCATGGATGGTTCCCAGTTGTAAGACAATGGGTTCTCTCTAGCAATAAGTAGCTGCAGAGATGGATGAGAATTTGTAAAGTATTGCTTGATCCATCGAAGCTTGCTGTTTATCATGAGAGCACCTTGAAGCACTACACAAGGAAACAAGAAATACCCATTTCTCATCAATACATACAGTAATACAGTACACATCGTAAAGTGTACAGTATATGCATACTGTATTGCTCAACATGAATAGTTGATACACTAGTGACATATGTCTGAAACACACCGTGCTGCTCTTGACACATGCCACTATATATGTATTATGCATGTTGAACTTTCTTTAACTTGGCATGTACAGCAGCAAAGTGGATGTGCAAAATATATGTTGGCAAAAAAGCTTTTCTCTCTAACCAGGCTGGGCTGGTTAACCAGCTGATGAGCTTATTGTAGCGATTGTGCTGTTATAATTCTGAAGCACAAATAAATGTTTTATTATGTTTTTTCATTACTGGAAACATTTTTTTTCCATAGATCAAACACTGTAACATAGCATTCTTACTTTAAAATAATGTTAACTAAGAATACTTACTACCAGAAGAGATGTCATCTTAGTCAAGTGTGATTTTTAATACTTAATATATCTTTTTTTTTTAAGATAATCAAGTGAATGGGTAGAGCAGTAGCAAAGCACACAGTTCCTTGTTTTTTCAAGAAATTGGCCAGCACAAGACCTTGGAGAACAAAACATTTGGTGTATAAACGTGAGGCTAAACATGAGGCAAAGGGAGCCAGGGACTGGCGTATCGAGGGACACTGAAACTGACACCAAAACTCGTCTCTTCCTCCACATCCCAAGCCGGAAGTCACTAAGTTACTAATTAGACCACCAGGATTTTCCTTTTGTGCAAAACAACAGCTAATATTCCCAGATGTTTACGAATACTTGCCAGCTTTCAGCCACTTGTTAATTTCACCTCTACTTGAGGCGATATCGCTTATTTGCCTCATCGCTTATTGGCTAGATCAATTGTGTACAGCGAGATTGTAACCAGTCAGAGTTGTAATGGTGGTGATTTGCTGATTTTACCTGATTTACCCAGCAGGTGCTGTCTGCATTGGAAGCATGGCCCTTGCTGTCAAACCTCTGGCCTTTGTGCGTTCCAGGGTTCCTGGGCCTCCACCATGTGAGCATGAAGTCTACAGCGTCGAAGCAATGACAGCCAATGGACACTGATGGCCTTAGTGGAGCTGTTGCCCAGTGAAGGCCAGCCTTATTTTCATGACCTGTGCACACGACCAGGGCTAAGAAAATGTCAGACAGACTGTCACAGCCTCCCAAGCGCACGTCTTCACATCATGAAGCCCTATTGGCTTGCCCACAAGCACAGGCGCGAATGTGGGTCAGAGTGGGTGTCAGGGCTGAGGGCAAAGGAGTACATCACTGTTGGAAAGCCATGCTCCCATCTTCTTTATCCTTATTCATTGTTTAATGGTACTTTGTTGTGTAATAACAGTTTATCTGACTAGTAATGATTGTAGAGGTACATTTTCTGACCAAATTATGAAGCCACCACTTTATATCCTCATAACGTATCTGGTTTGAACTGGTTTGTACAGTAACCTGAGTCACTTCTCCACATTGAATGTGCCTCCACATGATTATCTCTCTCTCTCTCTCTCTCTCTCTCTCTCTCTCTCTCTCACACACACACACACACGCACACACACACACACACACACAGGTAAAAGCTGAATCAATTTTGAGTAAACAAACTGCAATCTCAAGAGGACTCTGCTTCTCACAAGTCTTCAGGGTGAAGTAGGTTGAAGAGTCAAATAGTGAAAACAACAAGACTTTGGTAATCCAAGGGAAGTTCAAGTTCAAGACTCCACACTTCCCACTATACAGCATATACACTTCACATATATAATTATACATTCAAAACTATAGTACATAAGTATGATTTATAGCTCCTACCTAATGAATTTAGGACCACAATGAAGGGTTGTGGTAAGAGGTACTGTGGAATTTGCATGAATCAACTAAAAACTGAAAAGGTGCCGTAATAACGGCCTTTATACATCCTTGTCCTGTAGACGAGGAAGACAGATGAAGATCCGTGGTTGTACATGTATTTATATCATAACATGGATTAACTGTAATATAATAAATAACACACATTTATTATTCATAGTAATAAAAATAATATATTGGAATGCAATTACAATAAAGACTGGTGTTTGCCCCCTAAAAATAGGAATGTAAATGATTTCATACTACAAAACTATATACACTAGGGAATATCCATTTGGTGTTTTAATAACCTTCAAAGGGAGTTGTAATACTTTCACTCATGAACTGATTCAACATAGTCAACAAGCACTTTACCTGTAAAGTCATAGCACTGTAGTAGGAATGTGAAACACTTAGTAAGTGAGAAGGGGTTGAAGAGTGCAATAAAGGGTTTGGGTAATAAAAATGAATGCTAAAGTGTTATGTGTAATTGCTAGTCGCTCGAATTGGCTGACATGAACGCCCATCTGCCAAAAGTGTGCATAAGCAGGACTTGCTAATTGAAATGTTTCCAAGACAATTAAGGCAATTGAGAGTATTTAATGATAATGTATGTAGTTCCAGTGCATTTGGGAATAGCAGAAAACAGTGTCTGCCTTAGTTGAGATACAGAGTAGAGGTAATAGGTAGAGGACATATTTATGAATCACTGTCAGGTTAATGCCGTGCCACATTTATTGATGCCATAATGTTTAATTTAACATACACGTCTGCAATAGGCCACTAGATGTTGTGCTATGATTAAGATGTTAATGGTGCGGTATTGAAAGCAAGATGCCCTTGAATAGTCTTAAAAGCTAGGCAAAATAAAGGACAATTCAAAGTGTTATAGCTCTTTGTAAATGTGCCAGATCTCACCACCTATGTAAGATTTTGTATTTGTCTATTCTAGCACTGACTGAAATGTTCAGCATCTCAAACAGGAGCATGATTGGATTATCTTTGATAATGGCTGTCATAAAAGTAGGCAGTGTAGCCTTTTAATAGCTGTCACGTTGCCAAGGTAGCAATTATATACAGTAAGTGCCTAAAAGGCTAAAAACAAAGAACCTGCTCCAGCCAGAGATCTTCTCACCAACAACAGCCAGTTTTACTTCTCGACACAGCAGTCAGTCTTCAATGTACTCACTCTTTTATTCATGGAGGCTAATGTGGCAGGTCTGCATTATACACTGTCAATGTTAGTCAATGCAATAAACTAAAGGGTGTCGTCGAGTTGCCAGGTGCTTTTTTTTACAACAGAAAAAAACAAACAAATGATTGCAGGGAAAAAAATCACTATTAAAATCTAATACAAGACAAACATGTCTGTGGTTTCTTCAGTATCTATGCCAGTACGCAGAAACATACTTTAGTAGTAAACATACTGACTCTTGCTCAGAAAACAACAATCAATACTCTGGTATGAATGAAATCTAACTACAGTACAGTAGCCTAGAGCCTTGCAGTTTTTCCAGGCCTGAAAAGCCTTTACATAGAGATGGTTCAGACAAATTAGAATGGGATGATACACATGCAGAGTCAGAAATGCAGGATCTGGGTACAGTACAATATGAATACTATTAAAATTGTCAAGTGTGGAACTGCAAGGAGCAGTTCCACACTTGACAATTTTAATAGTATTCATATTCATCTTAAACACAGATTCAAAATGAAG
This sequence comes from Forbesichthys papilliferus, assembly GCA_025399855.1. Classification (NCBI taxonomy): domain Eukaryota; kingdom Metazoa; phylum Chordata; class Actinopteri; order Percopsiformes; family Amblyopsidae; genus Forbesichthys; species Forbesichthys papilliferus. The sequence goes on from JAODOY010021495.1 coordinate 11,588, forward strand.
CAATCCAGTACAGGAGCAAACACTGGTCTTCACAACACACCAGATGACAATTTGAAAAAATGATTTGTTTTTAAAAATTAAAAGATTAAACACGTTTTTAGTAGTTAGTTAGTGGTTTTTTGTATAGGTTATTTTACATCTTAGCACACAATCTATCAAAACACATTATTGGCTTGATGAAAATGTTCACTACAATTTAAAACTCAACTCTTTCACTAAGTTTTGTGGGTATGAAAGACCACTTAACAATACATTGGTTTTGATCAGAACTGCTACCCAATACAGTAGTGTTATCCAATCCATAGCCAAACCTCTCCCTATTAAAAATAAATGTTTAATTTAGTTACTGTTTCAAGTAATTTCAAGTTCAAATGGAAAATGCATACTCAATAAACTAATACTACCTTAAAAGCAACCCATATACCCTCAGTAAAGTAACATCTAAAGGACTACTGCCACTGCCAGCTATTTGACCTTGAAACATGGTGAAAAGTGCTTTGTACGATGGTGTGACACTGAATGGCCACGTGTCCATTTGTCCTTCATGACTAACGACCCTAATTTGCTTTTAAAGCACCCTAAAGATTATGCAAGGTTTAATTATTTTTTTATTTGCAGAGGGATAAGGCATTTCATTTGACAGTAATTGAATAGGTGAGAGTGTAATTTACACAGAGATCAAAAATATTTTTGCACGTGAATAGATCAGTGAAATATATCACAGAAAGCTGCTATCACTTGGATCTAGACATCATAGAGGGCTATGCATATGTATGGGGAATGGAGACTGTAATCTACGCCTCTGTTGTTGCCAAGCAGAGCGCATTGGTCTGCTTTTGTGCGTGGTGCGCTCATCTATAGCTATTTCTAGAAGGACTTTAGAGTATGTTTCGATCATTATTCCCAACGGCTGTCATCACAATGCCTTGGCCTGTGCACAACCATAGCAATTCGCAGGGTCACATTGTGCTGCCATTGATTTCCTCGACAATAACGTGGAAATAAACGGTAAGAGACAAAGGCACACAAACACTGAGACAGTGTCTCTGGGAACACATTACCACAGAGTGGAGAAGTCGCCGCCATTGTTTACAGTCAGTTGTTTTCCCTCCTTTTTTTCTGTAAATCCCCACAACCCAATACCCCATCCCGCTCATTGCTTTCGGTTCTAAGGAGCATTTCCACCCCTGCAGATACCTGCTGTGCGAATAGCACCCCTCTGTAATGACGCTGTAATGCAGTTGTGAATTCATCATTAAAATGGATCATTACACATCTGCCATACTATAATGGTGGTGAGATAAAAAAGAAATGTTGCATGATTTACCTCACTGGCACACCCCATCGGATGTTACTTTGGCAAATTATCATGGAGGATGGAGTGGGCCTACGGAGCAGGCAATATGTAGAATCGCTTACACACATTCTCAGAAAATGTGCCAGCATAAAAGTTACATCAGCGGACATTAACAGCAACCCATGCCCGGAGGTTTAGAAGTGATGGGACCAGGTCTGTTTTTCTCCCCCGAAAAGGTAAATTAAAGGGATTAGTATAAAAAAAAAGTTTACAAATACCAAGGAATGGCAAATGAATGATACTGTTATTGACACATGGACGATCAGATCAGAAAAAAATGAATAAAAAACATTAAAATTGTTTTAAAAATGTAATATTAGAAAAAATCGGTATATATATATTGTATTAACCAAACTGGTTAATAACTCTTTGGCATTGCGTGCACATATTAATGAGAAAGAACGCCAGTGAATCTTAACGAGATAGGTGATGTCGCCGACTGGCTCATCATATCTTAATGTATGATTTATACTGGCCTGAGGTCACTTAGAACCTTGATCTCTTGTGACAGTAGAACCCATGAAAGGACAATGGCCCTGGTAGCTCTCTTTTGGCACAGTGGCAGTTTGCTGTTCCCAAGGTCAACAGAGCACTAGGGCAACAGCTAAGGTTATTCCACTGAAGCTAGCTGCGGCCTGCATGAGTCACATACAAGCCCACGGCTGGTTTAAACCAACCTGTCCTGCTGAATTCATTTGTATTCCAAGGACATTCTGGCATTTGTTCTGTTCTCTGGGAGTACTGTAGCATTTCACGTTCAGGAGTAAGCAAGTGAACTGATTTAAAAGCACCAAGCTCAAAAGTCCAAAATATTAGCCAATACCATCTACCAACTGACCATATTATGTATTACTGTATAGCCTGTCATGATGACCTGAGCCTCCAAGAGTATAAAACATTTGACATGGATTTAAGCCATGCACATTGGCGGAAACTGAGTCAATAAATCAAAGGGAGAGAGAAAAGGGGCGTGTCTTCGAATTTGTGCTCATGTCTGTAAAATAATGACTTCCTGACTCTGCACTGTCTGACATATACACCACATCTGATCACCATCCCAGAACATTTCCCCCTCTATCCCTTGCAGAGGGATTGTGGCAAAACGAGAAGGCAGTCCCTACATTGGAGGAGAGACCAGCATTGAGCTCGGAAGGCGTTCTTCTGTTACAATTTTGACTTAGCGAGACAATTTCTGTACCAATGGGCCTTCCATCAGAGAGGATAGTGTTGATAAAGACAGTATTATATCGAGCAACCGAAAATATGTGTGAACAAAAACTTTAAACTATGACCTCGGCCCCCGAAAATCATTTTTGTACTATCATGTAAAATGATGAACCTGGACTGATAGAACAAGACTCCCTAAAGTTGAATGAATGTACATGTACAGTATGAAACACTTTTCACAACAAATAAAGCAGCGAATACTTTATGGTGGATCGTTAAGGTCTATCAAAAATGTATTGTTTACTGTAAAACCCCTGGCCACTAACCTCAAAGTCAGGTGTCCATTCACAGTGATGCATTGTTCAGATACATTTTTTATGCTGATTATGTTATGACCCAGGAATTGAAAACAAAACAAAAATGATAAATGGGTTCCCCGAGGAATGATTGAGACAAATGTACCTCTGAAAAAAAATCCCGAGACATATTTTCTGATACAGTGAGCCTAGTGATGGGAAAAAAAAGTACTGCGCAAAATGAAAGAATTGATAGCATGGGCTGGTGGCTACATAAACCACAGCTGTTATAAATACAATGCCCCCCACCCCTCCTCATATCCACTAGCGCAGCATAGATTTGGCTGATTAAGCTAGCCTTCATCTGCCTCCTGGCAGGGGATAATGTGACAGCGCTGCTGTTTGCTCTACGACCCCGTCTCTCAACAGTTTTAAAGTCACGGGGTCACGGGGTCAAATTCAGATCATGCTGCTCAGAGCTTGTAGCTCCGCGACTTCTCACGTCACAATTTAAAGGCAGAGTTATAGTTATTCTCGGGAACGCTTGCTAACTTTGAGCTCAAATCAAAACAATATCACTCCTCAGCGCCGACCCCACGCATTGAAACACATTGTGAAGCAAAGCGTGTATATTACGGATTTGTTGTTGTGAGCGGTGTTCACCACTTTATGTTCCTATTTACAGAGGCAGGGCTGTTCAGAACTGGATAATCTCTTCAGCACACATAGAGAAAGCTAGCAAAATGCGAGGAAATGCAGTAAGGAAGTGAATTTGACACATCCTGTATTAGCTTACAATTAGCTTGCATTAGCTGATACCTACACTACCTATAAGCTCTTATACTGTAGGTGTCATTATTTTGGGGACTAAATGTTATGTAAAGGTATAGCTAAGCCGGACTCTGATGATGACATGGTGCTGTCATTACGCTAACGCTGTTTTCTAATGATAATTATTCATATTAATTAATTAATTAATCAATTAATTAATAGCTATTAGGCAGTAGCCTACAGTACATACAGTATGCATACATTTAGTATTTATGGATACAAACATCAGTAAATGTAAATCACAAAGCAGGCCTGATCACCTCTACATAATGTTTCTCTGTATATACCACATTCGTCCTCTTGAAAAATCCAATGTTAGATGATGGGAAATTAATGAATTAACCTCATTTTTGATCTTCTTCTCTTCTCTTTCATCTCTCGTGGCATCTATCGTCACTTAACTCCACCTGATGCTGGCGAATAAATTGAAAACATCACGCTTTCTTGGAAAGCCGAAAAGCCATCTCCTCTGCTGTTATCTGCCACAGCTGTGACAGAATGCAACGGCAGAGCACCAGAAAATACTGTATCAAAAAACAGACTGTTTAGGTTGTCACGGCATTGTGACATGTGCAGAGTGTCATTACGATAATGAATGCTCATCCGCTATCAACCTTCACCTCTCCAGTACCCATCCGTTTTATCTATTATTCCTGCAATAAAAATGAAAGTGTTTTATTTATACCAATGCATGGCTGTCCCGAAAAAAGGGCTTCAAAGAGTATCTAGGGAAAATATCTAACTCAAAGCATCTTCCTACAATCTCAGTTGTTTCAGAAAATAAACTGTTCAAGTGGATACTAGCTAATACCAAAAATGTCATCGTCAGGCAGTCAGTGTGTTTGGTGTGATTGGTTTTCTGATTTAGTTAGCAATGACAGTTATAAAATATATGAATAAAAAAGGAGACTGCTGCATGAAATTGTGCATATTTTATTGTTAAAAACTGGGCTGAGCAGCCTGCTTAAATCTAGCATGAAATAAGGTATTCGTAGTCCAACCACATATCTCATCTTACGTCAAGAGATTGGGGCACTGTCCTAATAACCCTGTAATGATCCAAGACCACTGCAATCTTGTGGCATTGATGCATGACAATAATCATTTAAAAAGTATTTTCACACGCCGCACAGACTCCCTCTGGTAAAAAACAAAATGATATCAGAACTTATCTCAAGAGGTATTATAATTCAGACAAGTTTGGGCTTGTGGGGAAATATGATATGTTCTTTCCAATCTCCGTGCAATTAAAAGCGGTTCTCTACAGGAAATCTCCACTGAAGAGGAATCATTGTATTTGGTTAAACCAAAACAGTAGTGAGGGCCATCTTCCGCTGGCCCTCTTCTGTTGGCACAGGAAGTGGCCCGGCACATGACCGCATATGCCACAGCCCGCCCGTGCTCTTATTACCTGTCACTCACCTGCCTGAGCCAGAGGTCCAGTTCACCAGCCGGTCCCCGCGTTACCATAGTAACACATCATTTTTTTCTCCAAACTGAGGGTATGTTTGATAGAGCCACGTATGGCCAATAGAAATGTGTTCCTACTAATTGAAACGTGAGCAGATGGCAAACCTCCCGCATGGTCAACTGCGATTCCTCTATACACTGATTTATCTTTGTATAATCAATAAAAACCTTTATCCATGCATATTTTAGCATCTCGGGCCTCAGTTAGCTTATAGCTTGTCGTGCAGCGATTTGAACAGTAGCAAATACTTGTTTATGTTGGAGAATCTGCAGGGAAGATTATATACAGTAACACAAACGAAGCTGTGGAGAATGCCTCAGTTTATCGAGTGGGCAGGTTTTGATTTCTTAAGCAAAGAGCACCAATGTTACTGGAGAACAGCTGGGGCAGAAAAATTTGAGTCCTGAGAGATGGTGTCAGAGGCTACACCTGCACACTGTGGCTGAATAATGCACTCAGACCACAAGGACACCTGCTGTGATACCTAATACATCTGTGGCCCAACACATACACACACACAGGCACAGGGCACATTCATATAGAACGGTATAATGTTCACACAGCTTCATACAGTAGATACCTCCTACACCAGAGTTTGGGTGGAGAGCTGACATAACATTTTCACATTGTACAATGTTTAAAGGAGTAATTCCAGGAAAAATTAATATTTCTTGTTTTTGAAAATAGTTATGTTGATGTGACTTGGAGACGTACTGTGCCTTTCAAAGTGAACTGTTACCTTCCCCGGTCTGTAATAGAGCGTTTTGAACGTACTTTATTGTGCACTCCAGGCTTGCTTTACGCTGTGCTTGACAAGTTCTGATAGACTGCTCCTTCCCATTGAGCTCTGTTAAGTTTTACTACACGTCGTTCTGGAAGAGGATCACATGCTAAAAGAGATAGGCTATGTACAAAAAAAATCTATTTTTGGTAGTTTTTCATTGGTATATGCATAGTATTGTAAATAAAATCAAGAATGAAACTATTCCAGGAAATGCCTGTATATTGAGCACTATATATATATATATAGTTGTACAGTTGTACATTACAGAAGAGTTGTACATTAGAGGGCCCAGTCGATCATTTACAAGGACCTGCGTTCACAGGCCCCTGGCTGATGCCGGGCCCCAATGCGGTTGCATTGTTTGCATTATTGGTAGTTACACCCTTGGTACAAAAACAACACCCTTTGTAACTACAGCAGTATTGTACAAACAGTTGTGATTGTTACATGCACATATCACATGCAGTTTATTGTGACGGTGTGATGGAAATCTTGCCAGTTTAACAGGAACAGAGATGGCATTGCCCCTCTTTGTTTAGTTTTTTTTGTTGATTTCTCCATGTCATTATAGTCTGAAATTATATGGGAGAATGCACCTTATTATCTAGTCTTACAGAGATATTCCTGGGAGAAATACTTTCTTTTGTTAAAGCCATCAGTGCCTTCAACAACTGCTGCCACGGTGCACCTCTTATCCCCCACCCTTACATGTTAAATAGCGGCGCAATTACAAACACATCAGCAATGATGAATAACCCAAGGGATCTACTTGGCATTATTTCAGACAGTTCCCACTGCAGAAATTGTCTAAACAGCCTGTAAACTGCATAATATCAGAGTCAATAAGCCAGGCCTACACAGAAGAATTCAGACAATATCACCTGTCACCTTTACACAACAACAGGCCTACGTAGTCTGTACTGTATGTGTGTAAGACAAAAAAAATACACTTTTATGACAGCATGTGGTTTTAACAAATGACTTCCGAACATTATGGCCCATTGCCTCATTATGAAGATGGACTAGGACAACAAACAACCCTTCCACTATTTCTACTATACTTTAATTATTGATCGTTTTGACTACTCATTAGTCGTGCGGTTGTCAAACGTAAAGCAAACACTGAAACTAGAGGAGGGCCACAAGATCTCTTATGCTTTCTACGTAGCCAGCTTGAAAGCACTTAGGAGAGATAGCATTCCCGTGGAGACGGAGAACAATGGGAACGGAAAGAGACACCTCTCGTGAATTCTGTCTTTTTTTCGGAGTGTACATATGTGAGCAAGTCTTTTTAGGCGTAAAGAGAAGAAGACAGAGAAAGCCAGTGAGAAGATATGTTAGTGGAGAGACAGTGTGGAGAACTGTGTGTGTGTGTGTATATATATGTATATATATATATATATATATATATATATGCTGTATATACGGTGTGCACCACTTCTTGCATATTTCTTCACTTGAGGGTTCCAGGCACCCGGTGCTGGAGGAGCATGAGTGGAGCTTCCCTCATCAATACTGGATGAGTTGTGCATCTCTGCTCACCGGGAGAGCTGTCAGTCTAAGCCTGGGCACCGCTCACTCATTCAGTGTCGTATACCTCATCCGCCCTGGGACAGACTAGAGGATTTACCGCATCAGCCATCGCCTACTGTACGCCAGTTAACCCAACATACCTGAGGCAAATTAAAATGGGAGGCAATGAAGTGGTCCTAAAGTGAAGTGGTCCAACAGGCTCGGAGGATATCAGTATTCTGCCTTTGTTCAATTATAGACCACCAGATGCTGATGTCTGTGCTTCACATCTCACTGGCTAAAAAAAAAAAAAAAAAAAAAATCACACCTTGTGATAATGTTCCATATAGTTTTGTGTGGCCTCGGCTTGCATTCCTATCACTCACTCACATGAAAAGAGTAACCAAATTAATAAGTAACACCGATCAATCAATAGTAGGTGAAAAATTCCCAGCATGCACTGCCCTGAGATGAACAAGGTTTCTGGTTGGGTAAGATGTCATTCACCAGGTACAATGTCCTGTAGGCCTATGTCAATACCATCTTCTCCCGTCTATGGATACGCACACGATTTGAGTGATGTGTGTTGGTGTGTGAGCAGAAACTCTGTGTTTTGAAGGACACCTGCCGAGGAACCAGACTTTCTCAGCTCATTTGCGGTGCTGCTTTCTGATGCTCAACCCTCCGTTATACACAGACACAGACAGGACTGCGACACGGACTCAGTTCAGTTTCACCATTACCAGCTTTAGCCACAGTTCAGAAATGGTAGGCCATCTCGTCAATAACGACATAACAGACAGGACTGCGACACGGATTCAGTTCAGTTTCACCATTACCAGCTTTTGCCACAGTTCAGAACTGGTAGGCCATCTCGCCAGTAACGACCTACCGCTTGGGAATTTGGTGGATTTTGGTGCGAGTCCTTTCATTGTGCTGGTGCCAAATTATTTTCTTATCTGCTAGTGTAGCCTCAGGCTACTGTAAGACACAACAAAGAAAAGTTTGAGTTATTGAGTGAATATTGTAGAGAACAGCAGAGTAGAGGGGATGCAGGGCAGGACTGCAGAGGCGAGAATCCCTTGTGTGGCCTCATGAAAACAATGGGCCAAGTTGACATTGTTTGAGTGAGTGCCCGCCAAAACCAACATGGCAACACGCAATTAAGGCCCTTAATAAATTGGGCCACGGTTACTGAAACAGCACGCTCCGTTTCCGCGCGGAGGCCCTGGATAGGGGCCGAGAGCGACGTATCGGGGTTATCGCCGCTACGTCTCGGAGCCAGACTAATGGGAAGTGATTTGGGGTTCGCCCAAGATATAATTACCGTCCCCACCTCTCCTGTTCAATGAGGCCTAGGGGCCCTCAGGGGAGAGGCCTATTTCAGTCAGGTAATAGAGAGACCATGCCCAAAGGCGGGTGATCAAATTGTCTGCGGTAATGGTCGAGCTTTGTCGCTCTCCACTGATTGTCCCAAAAGACACGACGAGCTGACCCAAGGAATTTTTGTTCTCTCCTTTCTCTTTCTTTCATTTGTGTCGCTGCGTAAGGTGGATTTACAAGCAAATCTCTCCCATGTGGCGCCGGCATAGGTGCGCTGGTGTGAGTTGGTGGCTAGAGTCGACTCAGCTGTGATTTATGTGTTGTTGCTGTAACTGAATGGTAATGAAGTTGTTCATAGGAACCCGTGTTGCCTGACACGATGGCTCATAGGGGCCAACTGTACCAGTGGGACTGTGCAGAAAGGCATATATATAAAACCATGATGTCATCGGACTTGAAAAGAGGGCTAATCAGAGAGATAAAAAAGGAATATGATCATTGATCGAATGCAATTAAAGCATGACTACATGATCTCATTGTTGGATTGTATTTAACTGTACCAGGCAAAGCAATATGATTGATGATATTTTGTCTTAGCAACATTGTTGATATGTCATATGCTAGCAGAATAGCTAATACATCGATCCAAACAATTAATTGAAAAGTTGATCTGGGACTATATATAGCTGTAAAAACAGGTGTAAGCACACCCTAACAATGTCTTGAGAAACACATTGCCCCAAATCACTTTGGGAAAAGGCCTGGGCCGCAATGTATTCACATTGTTATGGTAATGTAAACAGATTTTTTGTCGTATTCTGGGATGCATTCATCATCATTTTATGTGGATCAGTCATAAGCTCCATTTAAATACTTTTAGCACTATAAAGTAGCATCAACCGAAGAACAATTGTGTTCTGAGAATATACATGTACTGTATATGGAGAAATACAGTAACATCTACTGCAGTATAATGGCAAAAAATGATATACTTGCTCTGCAGGAAAGCTGGCTCGCATGTTAAATGCCAGGCGCAGAAACAATCTGTCTCGATATTATCTAGACATGATCTGGATACACAATGCTGGGTCTGAACTATCACATGTATGGGTGTAATTAAACTGTGGAGTCCCTGCTGTTGTAGTAAGAGATACCACTCAACAATAACAACAAAAAGAAGTGTCACAGGTTTGGTAATTTGCATTGTCAGTGACGGTTTATCAATACTCTGGATCTTAATCTTGTTTTTCATTCGCACTCTGGATCCCTGGGCTATTCTGCATCGACCTTTACCAACTGCCATCGCATGAGCGAATAGCTTCTGATGCTCTTAGATTGTCTTCCCCTCCCTGTGGAAATTAACTTTAACACAAATATTTTTGCCTGCTGTGAGCGATTTGATGGCACTTAAATGAAGCCGTTAAAGGGACTTTAAAATCTAGTAATTTCCCGTAAATCTGAAATGTTTGAACAATCGACTAAAGCATGCATGGTGTTATGCTGAAAATAGAGTACACTGGTCTATCAAACAAACAAGGTCAACATTGAATCAAGATCATGGATTTTCTTTGTCTTGTTATGACTCAAAAGCGTATTTGAACAACTGACGATTACTCACTTTTTCCCTCTCAGAGGACATCATATAAATATATATAGAAATAAAATGCCAAATCAAGAGATTTTTACCTGGAAAAAAAAATAAAGTATGGCAGCTATGTTGGAAATCATGGTTATTTGCAGGTATTCCATCAAAATCATAAAGTATTTTCCTTAGAGGTGTCCCCTCTGCTCTATCCTTCATGAGGCCTTGACACCAAAGGTCATGGAAAGGTGAGTGCATCTCTATCTCTGTGGATTCCAACATTTCTCTGCAGATGACTGTTGGGTGCAGGAATCCATGTATTACTCCCTGTCCACTGCTCGCCCCCCATTCATCATAGCCACTGTAATGTCTGGAAGAAATAATACCTTTGCACGCTTCGCATTTCATTGGCACCATGGGTTGGGTCCCACGTTTGTTTTGCAGCTGTAATGTTCCACTAATTCCTTTAGAAAGCCTCTGTCAACCTATGGGGACTGGCATTTATATGCAAAGACAATAGAGAGTGCTGTCTGGTGGTATATGCAATTGGGTAGTGGGGGGGGGGGGTTGGAATGTCAAGAATATTGTGAAGGTTATGAGGTATAAGATATGATTATTGCATTAGTGTAACTGCACCCCAGCGCTGAGCCTGACTCCACCCACTACAACATTGAAAAATGCATCAATGAGCTGAGTGAGGGGAGGGGAGGGGCTGAGAGGGGGACCTCCATTAACATTAACGTTAACATTTAACGTATGAGCGTTCCAAGTGTATCGTTGAAAACCAGCCAGGTCCCGGAGTGATTTTTTAACAAATACTGTATGACATGTAGTTCTGTTTTTAACCCATTAAATGCAGATTTTTATAAAAACGTGACTTTTGACTGTTGAAGGCCAAATATGATGGTAATTATTATTGACATTTTGGAGACAGATTATACATTTGTGGCTGAAATCAATGTCCTGTATATTTTCAATTGATAGATAAAGAAAAATCTCAAAGCAACACAATATCACAAAGTTTTATTTTTAAACACTAAAATAGCAGCAGCTTATTATTTTCTACTGTATGTAAAGATAAAGTATACATTTTTTCAATAACTAGTAATGAAACCAATTACTATTTCCAGAACAGTAATATTTTTACAATTACTAATCCAAGTAACTAATAGTTAGTTATACTTAGAGGAGGCTAATTTAACCGACCTGTCCAATCATCTGGTTTGAGAGGCTGCACATGTTTTCACGTTGGCTGATCGTTGACTCCAAAGGTTCATTATTGTTCCAATAAAGAGGATTCAATTCTAAAATTTTGAAATGAAATAGCTTCAATAATTACATTTTATTCTGTTATTGCTTATTTTATTATTACTATTACTATTACTGTACTACAGTAGTACTATACTGTAAGTATTATTAGTGTGTCAAGTTACTTTTAAGCCTAGTGTCTTTAATGGTTCACTCTGTTTAGAGGAGAGAGGAGCAACCCCACTCAGTGGCTCTCGCTCAGCCCCAAGCCAGATGTTGATGGGTTCAACTCCACATGTGCACATCCATATTATATCCAGTCCTGGCTTGAACTCATGACCTACTGTACCATCTGGGAGTCGAACAGACTATCCATACTGACATGGTTAAACTTAATCTAAACTAAATAATTATAGTTCATTTGTTTTATTCCTCCCAATCTCCACAATCTATTTCCTTGGTTTTTTCTTGTGTATTGGATTAGTTCATTTGTATATATCCCTCACAGAGCTTTTTGATAAATGTTCTGACTGCCAGTTTCTGTATAAATGTACAATTGCTATGGGTAGCATGTTAACAGCAAATACTGTTTGTAGGAGCAAAACTGTTTACATTTAGTCTTACAATGTAACCCAGATTTTATGTTATGGTAATAATCAATCTCCTCATGGAAAGATAAGATCTGGGACTTCATAGACAATCTGGGGAATACTGAAAAATCACAATGGGATTGAAAATATTCTATTTTGGTGTGGACTCGTAGTACACTCATACCCTTCACATATAGAGCCATAGTTGAACCCCTAATCTTTCATTATAACAACATACATAATCTAATATATTACCTATAATTATAATATTTTGTTAATATCAGCATTAATTTAGTTTAGAGCACATTTGGGACAGACAAAATATAACGAAAACAGAAAAGAAAAGGAAAGAAAATGTTTACTTTGAGGTAATGTCTTGACCTTACGCATAATAATTGTTGCCAAGTACAGAAACACTTCTAAACTATTTACATGGGAAATAATACAATGTTAAGGAAGAGGGACTTCTAATGGTGGCATAAGATCCACAATTTACAGTAATGCAATTTAATAATGACCTTAACAAAATACAATTCTGCTAAAGTAATATAGACATGCTAGTGTGTCATACAGAAATAATCTAGTAGTAAGAAGTAATCTTTTTTGATTTGTTTTGTTGCGTCTATACATACACTAGCCTTGCCCATTCTTGACTGATGACTCGGCTTATTTTATTGAATATAGCCGTAGGGTAGTTGACACATTGTGTTTTGTAAACACAGGTCTATGTTATCTGATTTGTTTGCTAGAGCAGATCTGCAAGTTGGTGGTTCAATTTTCATATTGATGTTCTTTGGTCTCCAATGATACATGTATTTTCTACAGTAGGATGCAGTTAATGATGTTTGTACAGTAGCTGTACCCGCATTGAATGCAGTAGCCTACACCTTCAGTCTTTCACTATTGTAATTTGTGTAGGCTACACTTATTCTGTGTGTGTGTGTGTGTGAGAGAGAGAGAGAG
>JAODOY010021505.1:0-24695 GCA_025399855.1 Forbesichthys papilliferus
ATGTAGGTTGTAAAGCCCTTTGAGACTGCAATGTGATTAAGGGCTATATAAATAAAATTGACTTGACTTGACTTGATCTGGGTCTAGGCTACTAGCTAGAGACATATTGAGAGATGTATTTTATACTGTAGTTTGGTAAAGCAGAAGATTAGTCATGGCTTGATGAGAGGACTCATGCTGCACCCTCCGGTGTGTTCATGCATGTGTAATGTATGTGTTAATAGATAGAAAGAGAGAGAACGGTAGAAAGGTAAAGGGGGAAGGTGAATTAATTAACTTATCACAGTATCGTCTGCTGCATGCAATTCAGAGAGCCTATTATGCAAAGCCTAGTGCATAAAATATTTCTGTAAGTTACTTTTAACTTAGTCGAAACTCTGAACACTGCTTTGTCACTTCTTGACCTGACTGCACGGTTATAATTCATCATAGACTTATCCGAACAAAAGGAAGTGCCGCATTTATCTATAGTGACGGTGCTTCATCTGATTGGTTAATCAGAAATTGGTTTAACTGTATACATGGTAGAATTCTTCTTTCAATCAGGTTATGGAATGGGTTATTCTACCCCTGCTTCGGAATAAAAGTTCAATTGGGTTGGGCATTTCTCTTTCATTTGAGGTGTTTATATGGAACATTGTTGAAGAGGTCAAACGTAGGCACTCACCCTGTTTGGAAAAGGGTAGACTCAGCCTCTTCCATTTAAACTACGTCACGTAAGCAACTCTGTGCTGAATGTCTGATACCAGGGGGGCAAGGTCTGACTCAAGGCTTGAAGCAATCGTGTAGTGTGGTGACTGGTGGTACTGTACTGCAGCCAGAAGAACAAGCTGCAATGCACACCCCATTCAAAAATTCCATAATTCTTTTCAGGTGCCACACTTGGGCTAATATGGTGCTGCTTCATGATATTATTTTGGTGCTTATGTGCATATATTGTTTCAAACAATGTCAATAAAGCCAGTTTGGATGAAGATTTGTCATGACGTAATAACGAAGTGACATAGTCCTATGCTCGTGCCTGCTGTTGCTCGTGCAGCAGGCATAATAGCAAGCACACCATCGATTATACTTTTATTGTAAATCCTAAATACAATTATACAATTATAACAATAAAACAAAAATCCCTGTTGTATTTTATGCTGTACTACGGCGCACATGCACAAGCTTTCTGGTCGGGGACTCCAGTGTTGCAGGTTGCAACGTAATCTTCTATATGTACTGCTCATATGGTAGAAGAGCCGGGTGCGGTCACACATGCGCAAAATTAATGTGTGACCGCAGCCAAACGATGGCGCAACTCTTAAAATAGTATCACGTGCTTCACTGCGAAAATGGGCAAATACTTTGTAACTACAATACGCCATTTGTTTCCTTGTGGCCCTACGGTATTTTACAATCGCCGCAAAGCGGGAACGCAAGTTTCTTTAGACCATGCGCTTAGCTCGTTAAAATAGGGCCCTATGTCTGATACATATGCCCTTGTAAGTTCAACGACTTTCCAGTGCCATTTTAGTTGATAGATCTATTTTAAGCATTAACAGTAGTCTACTTCTAACAATACCTGAAAACAGCCAGTTGTTATGGTAAGTTTCTTAACAAATTCTTCTGTACACATTTAACGTCTAAATATGTTATTGAGTTAGGCTACTTAGTCGGTGCAAGTCAATAAAAATACTCCTCTCAAGTAAGCGAATCTTGATGGATTGTAGTTAGCCAGCGCTGTTTTCCGGACTTTACATAAGTGAGACTAGGAGCAGGGAAACCTCTGCCCATCATTCACTGCTGTAATATATGGAGTGCGATTTGTTTCCTTGCATTTTTTATTAAAACCTTTTTTTTTAGTAACGGATGTAGTTTAAAATGTAGGGAAGTACAATTCTTCAAACTAAATATATTTAAGTATAAGTAAAATTACAACTAAGATTTTAAAAACTTCTTTAAAAAGTACACAAAAAAACACACACAAAAGTACACAAAAAAAACACACAAAATTACTATAATGAGAGTAATTATAATTTGTTACTTTGCACCTCTGCTTGAGAGCCACCTCTCGTATAATCCATACCAGGTTTTGCTTGTTACCTCGCATTGACAGAAATTGCCAGCAGCCCGGATTCAAACCCATTGCACTAAGGCCCTAACCTGACATGCCAGAGGAATTGTTGTCGTTGGAATTGTTGGAAGTCCACCTGGGGAGCCGTTTGTGAATAGCTGTAATTTCAAAAAAATACTTGGCAGTTGATTGGATGAACCATCTGGTCGTTTTCGCTATCGGAACCATGGTCGGCACACATAAACAACGCCCGTATATCTATAAACACGATGCTTATTATAAAGTTCAGTTACTACTCGGACACATTCAAAATTATCCCGAGGCTTTCCAGACTAATTCTCGCGACAAATCTAAAGTGAAGCTCGCAAGATCAGGATGGTCTCGTGAGGCTACTAAGGCCCTATATGGCAGAGAGTTATCACATGCGCCACAGCTCCTCCTCAATATGAAATATATTTTGAGATAATAAAATGTGATGGGTACAAAACCTAGGATTTCAAATGGAGAAGCCATTTTACTAGCCTTGTGAGACCATCCTGATCTTGTGAGCTCCAGTTTAATTTCGGGGTCTGGAAGCATATGTCATAAAGGCAGTGCTAATGCATTTCAATCACACTTCCTTACATACAATTGGTCTACCTACCTATACCATCAGTATTACATTTGAAATTAGCCAGAGCATCGGTGGAAACCAAATGATGTCGTCATCTTCTGAAAAACTTCAGCTAGCCGCTTATTGGCTGGTTGCTTGCTAATAGGGCAACACATGTTTTTGCATTGAGTATCTAGACTACAGATACTCGCTGCAAAATTACATTGAAGCTTTGAAGACGCCCCTGTAACACTATTGGGAAATGGTTGCATGCTAGTTAAATGCAGTTGTATCTGCAGTAAATAGGACATTATGTTCAATAGCATTTGTAAACCTTTCCATTTAGATTCAAATGAATCTACATGTATTTGCAAACTATTATCTACGCTTAGATGAACATTAAATTATTGTACTGTAGCCTGACTGTGGAATATAAACAATTTGTTTTGTGCTGGTCTGGAGGGTTTACAGAGTTACAGCAATTCACATGCCTTGCATTCACTTCAGCATGGGTACAATACTTGTTGTTCCATCTAAAAGCTCTCTGCACAGCTGCTAAAACACATTATGATTATATACACCAGTGGAGCGCTGTATCTCAGCCCCACCAACACCACCTACCAACCCCCAGAATATCCTCTACTTGCAGCGCTGTCTGATCACCATGGAAACTGCCACAAAACTCATTTCGCTGTAATTTCATGATGGCTCGGGGGGAAAAAGGGAACAGTATTTGCTGTATGAGCTGTGAAAACATGCCTTTCATACTCTGCCAGAAAGCCCGCTATGCTTTGTCCTCTCTGAAAATATGAGTGGCAGCTCTTTTCTGGGCCTGAGCAAACATCCCAGACCTAAATAACCCCCCACCCACCCACCCACTCTAGGACAGCTTTCTAGAGATGGCGTGGGACGGAGATTGATCTGGGTTTAATTAGCTGCCGTACGGCGGTGCAGAAAGATGTTCCGTCCTCACTGAAGAATATGGCCTCAGAGCGTGGTATACTGTATAGCTTGTCCTAACCTCTAATGTTAGCTAACGTCATATGCTAAAGCCTTTATGTCACCGTTGCTCAGTGTATGTCTAGTCTATTCTATTGTTAAGTTAATTCCTTTAATCTGCTGCAGGGCAGCCGACAGGCTGTAACACTGCACACTGAGAAAGGTGAAAAGGCAAATACATACACAATAAGCAAGTGCAGTTGATTGTAATTAATGTAACCTTTATACAAAGTGACCACGACCACCCCTAGCCACTACAATACAGTATATCCTTACCCTAACAGGTGTGCTGTTAAAGGCCTCACTGACAAACAGGAAGACTGTGTGTGTGTGTGTTAGCCTCCAGCCTGGCTTGTCTCTGCCGTCAAGGCAAGCCTGGTCAAGGTGCAGGACACACTGTGTATCCCAGATGGTTTTAATACAAAGCACATCAGCATTGATCAAAGTGGGGAGGGGTGTTCTCCAAACATCCTGGACAGAGATCTGGAGAGGAGTCCCAGTCCCTGACCTGACGAAGGACGTCCTGTGCCTAAATGCTTAACAGGGAGCTGGGAACATGACTTCCAGGTCCCCTGGCATGGAAGTCATGTTTCATTAAACAAGCAATGTGTGAAACTGCTACTGACATTGTTTAATTGACATCTTATTGTAATTGTTCTGTTAATGTTTTAATATGACAGTAGCTGCGGAGTATAACTACAATAAATTTGCTATTTCTGGAATAATTTTATTTGGTGGATGTTGTTGTGTGAGGATATGGGTTTATAGGGTTGTACAATTTGGGTGATTATATATATTATGTATATATTATAAAGAGAAGTTTGGGGTCCTGTGTTGGAGCTGCTGCCCCCGCGACCTGACTATGAATAAGCGGATGAGGATGATGGATGGATAGATGTATAGATTATTCCTTTTAACGTTTACAGCATTTTGCCCTCTATATTTTGTCAATGTGAATGGATTCTACTTCATTCGATAACTAACATCACCATTTTAGTTTTAATACTGCAGATGAGGGTTTAATAAAATTATCAATAGGCGCCCTATTACTTGGTGTCCAGGGTCATAGTTCCTATTGTAGCTCTGACTGTATGGACAAACCCTCTGTGACATCACCCATAGAAGTTCTTTCCAGTACTGCCTGAACACAAGGGAGCGTTTCAACGTGTTAGTCAGCTCACCCTGACAGTATCCTGAATTATTATAATAATGATAATAGTTGCACCTGATCTAACACTGCGAGCTAATTGTCATACGTTTCAATCAAGGCAATGATTTACGTAAGGTGTATTAATGTTCCATGGCCCTAGGCTTCAATGGACCCTTTTTAACGAGGTGTCTTACGCTAACCACAGTATATCCTAATGTGAATTACAGTATGGGTCCATGGCATATTGATATGCCAGTGGTGAAGATGAAACAAGTAAAACGACCAAGCAACCAACCGTGTTTCCCCTACTATGAAATATGCAGTATATAAAAACACGGTCAGTAATTGCATAGGAATTAGGATGCAGTTTACTTTGACTATAATATATAGATGTGTTTTATTAGATTAAATAAAATACAGTCACACTTTTAAAGTTTAGGTCTTCTACTTCTCCCATTGCTTCACTTCACAGCAAGGCTGAGCCATCCGCTCACCAGGAAACTGAAACGTATAGGAAGGTATACTCTTGCATACCATTTAAACAACTCCTGTCAATGATTTACCAAAACAGATACTGTAACTACTTTATAAGGTTGTTATCTTTAACCTTATCACTTGTGAAGATTAACACCCTACACCAGGGCTATTCAACTCTGGTCCTGGAGGGCCGCACCCTGCATGTTTTCAATCTCTCCCTGCTCCAACACGCCTGATTCAAGCTTGGTAATAGCCCGATAATGACCCGTTCATTGAAATCAGGTGTGTTGGAGCAGGGAGAGATCTAAAACATGCAGGGTGTAGCCCTCCAGGACCATAGTTGAATAGCCCTGCCCTATACCATGTACGTAAAAGGCACTGCTGCTGTGTAAGAAAAGTTAGATTTCATTTTCTAAAGCAAAAGTATCATATAAATAGAAGTTATTTGGCATGATAGTGGGAAGTTACAGACATGGCTGCATCACTTGTAAGTACTGTGTTTTTTTGTTCTTAATTCAGAGTAAGTGTTTATTTGTTTATCTGCTGTGCTAATTTGCTAGTTAGGTGAATATTAATTAATTCAAAATGATAACATATATAAATGTTAAAAATATGTGATCATTAGCCTATTTTCTCTAGTATTTGTCCTCTTTTCAGTTACTGTAGGTAATAATGTATTTGAGACAGTTTGACTGATAATATGTTCAAATATATACCCGGCAAATGTCCATTAACAATATACTAAAATAACAAATTCTATATGTGGTTTATTTGTATTATTACAAAAACCCAAAGCCAGGCGACCTGATTGAAATTTTCCGGGGGGCGTTTTTTTCGGGAACACTGGGCGGTCTACATTGGCCGCAATGAAGTTGTTCATCTTCTACAACCATGTAAGTTGATTGGCCAATGCATACCACTAACCATGCTGGTAATCAGCATTTTGATATGAATTCACTCAATGATAGATTTTGAACACATTTGTAAACACAATATGAGAGAAACAAACCTTTTGTGTGCTAATGTGGCGTTCAACCGGCTAAGGCACTATTAGCGATATGAGAATTTAACTACGCCACTTGTGAAGATTTAAGTCAGTACTACAATGTCAGAGGTTTCCACACAGGTAAGTAGTGAGCAATGAATGCTACAGAAATGGGTTCCAGGTTATCAACAAGCATTGAGCTTATACATCAATTTAATAATCAGAATATACAAAATTACATATACGCACTCAGATAAAATCAAAAGCACTGGCAGATATGGCCATCATCAACTCAGATATACATTGAGATCTCCAACCAGAAGGTGGAAGGCCGGAAGCAGAACTGCAGCTAATAAAAGGATTAGTAAAGGCACTGGTTTACACTGCACACACGTAAGATGTATATGGACCACCACACTTGGCAACATTACTAACTGGTAAATCACTCCATACTCAAACGGGGACTAATAGAAGACCCGTAGCTGCATCTGTTCTGCCAGTCACACCCTGGCCGTATAACTGCTGCATATGAACAGAAGCTATGGCCCTAGAATAAATCAAACAAGCGTATATAAACACGAATCACAATAAACAAAACCACAAATAAAATATAGCCGGTACAATAGGCTACAGTGTACACCACAAGCTGGTACGTAATTTAAAACCCCGACCAGATGCGGGTACAGTAACGTAGGGGTGCTCACGGCACCCTGAACCAAGGGCAAAACAGCAACGCACCTGCTATAGAACGCAATTTATATAGTTGGCTTTTATTAAATATAACCATTACATTAAAAATAAGTTACCTCTGCACTCTTCAAACAGCGTTATGGCACAGGCACGACCCACCTAAATGCACAATAGAACTAATTAACACTATTCACCTTAAAAGCAAAGTGTTATTAAAACATTCTAAGATATCATTTACCAGAGGATTCCGAGTCCACAATGTTCATCAGGGAATGACAGATGCAGTAGACTACCTGCTCAGCCTGAAAACACAGCCTGACGAACTCACATACCTCAGTGTATATACATAAGATAGGTGCACAGGTGCGTATGCTATCATTGGCTGGCCAATTAGGCTCATGAGAATTAAATATTAAATAGGGAGTCAGAGAATTCTTGACAAAAATTCTTGAAAAAAATTAGCAGAAATAAATGATCTTATCTTTCTTGAGTGTAAATTACATGCTGAACTGCAAGAACAACAACTGTTGGAGAAACACCTAGGCAGCAATGAGGTTAACCAGCCCAGGGTTGCCACCATTTCATATTGTATTTAACATGGTG
This sequence comes from Forbesichthys papilliferus, assembly GCA_025399855.1. Taxonomy (NCBI): domain Eukaryota; kingdom Metazoa; phylum Chordata; class Actinopteri; order Percopsiformes; family Amblyopsidae; genus Forbesichthys; species Forbesichthys papilliferus. The sequence goes on from JAODOY010021505.1 coordinate 7,553, forward strand.
AGTTACTTTCAGTTACTGTACAGGGGTGAGAACGTTGCATAGTGAATATGCTATGTTAGTAGGATGAATTAATTTGTAATTTACAATTATAGGACAGCAAATCTGTTGAGAGGCAGGTTTACTTTGGAGACAAGCTAACACACACACACACACAAGCTACATAAGTACTCTCTAAGCGTCTTGCACTTGTTCTGCCCTTGTTCTTGTAGACACAAATGCTGACTCACTTTGCGACCAGCTGTTCTCCCTGTTGGGTCACAACACAGCACAGATCAGGTGTAAGAAGATCTGGGAGGTGGTGGGTAGCGACCGTTACCAGGTCAACAACATCCTGGATGATAAGTACCATCCCTGCAACCCTCACCACATCGTGGGTGATGCCCGCAGAATGGTCGGCCAGGTGCTGCCCTATCACGTTGCTACCAACAACTGTGAACACTTTGTCACAGAGCTCCAATATGGCAAGGCAGAGTCCCGACAGGTGGGTGTCCTGAAATGGCTGCTGAATACAGGGTAACAATGACAATGGCAGTCTTAGCATCTGGACCTGTGTTGATGCAGGGGCGTCGCTAAAGGGGGAAAACCATGAATGATTCATGGGGGTCAATGCTGGTAAGGGCCCCTAAATGTTTAGAAAATAAGTTGTCTATACTTTTTTTAAATGTTTAAACTGCCTCCGTGTGGCCAGATATGTGTTAAATGTGAAGGTAAAGTTAGCTATTGCAAGCTAATTATAAGATAATACACATTTTTTCAAAATCACCATTTATCTCCTCGCATTTCTCTACAGTAGTTTACCATTCTCTGTGCATGTTGAAAAAATAATCTGATACTTACACAGCCCTGGATCCACAAATAGTAACATAAACAAACAACAAACCGTAGCTCTACGCAGTGCGTTTCAATGTGGGTAGCGACACAGCAAGGGATATTGCGTAGGGATATTTTTTTTATTTGAGCTTGTTAGCAAGCTTTCTGGAGATTGACTGACCCTGATGTACGTTTTGTGTGTTTCTAGACTTTATAAATTACTGTTAGGATGTGGACTTGGTCAATTACTTATTTACAAATTGGTCGTCGCAGATTATACGCAGGTAAAGGTGGGCTCTGCAAGACTAAAGCTTGATTGATTGATTGATTGATTGATTGACTGACGTCTGACGCTTCTCCAGTATGTGTGTGCTTCGTTCATCTGGGACAACTGATGCCTTCAGTTGATTATGATTATGGTTATTATGTGCAGTATGTATGCTGCTGCTGATATGTACATGGTGTAATATCATTTTACAGTATGATGTTTACACATGCATTCCTTGAGAATGAGTGGAAAATAAGTCCACATTAGATCTGCAGATTGAATATTTTCATAAATAATTTGAATAATAATATTATAACAATAAAAAGGCACTAAAATACAATGTATATATATATATATATATATATATATATATATATATTGTGTGTGTATATGTGTGTGTGTGTATCTGTGTGTGTATATATATGTGTGTGTGTATATATATATATATTAATTAGACCACATTATGATTTATTTGATTGTAAAATTGTGATAATGTAAATGAGTCTATAGACATTGATGAATATGGTGAATTCAACTACATATCAATGGAGGCAGTGGAGTCACAGCTTTGGACCCCTCTATGATATGGCTATATGTAAATGACAGATGAATGTATGATATATGTGTATTATCAAAACATGTCCATCTATTAAAAACAAACAACTTAACAATGTTACTTAATAGACAGTATGAATACCAAGGTTTATATCTCGTGATGTAAAGGCCAACCGGATCACTTGAAGCCATGTCATTTGGCAGTAATGAATTGTTACTTTTAATGTGAAAATGGGCTTTTTGGCAGCGTGTCCATGATGTGTTCGTAACAGCCAGCAGGTCTACGGTACTACACCCTAATACACTGAGAAAACTAGTGGTATGTATTGAGATGGCACTGAGTGTGCCATACATGTGTTTCCTTCCTCTCTGTGGCAGAGAGAGAGGCATTATGTGACGGAGATCGTCCATCCCCCTCGGGGAATCGAACCCCGATCTCCCACACAGAGAGCAGAGAGCGGATGCTCCTACAAGGCAGGCCAAAACCCATGGGCCTGCATCGCCAGAGCATCCTATGAGGTGTCGGAGAGTGAGGACTAATTTACTGCACAGCTACCTGCTGGCCACAGTTACACTCACCCCGCTAAACCTCACTCTCATCCGGGTCACGGCACCAGTGTGACGGAGATCGTCCGTCACACTCGGGGAATCGAACCCCGATCTCTCACACAGAGAGCGGACGCTCCTACACGGCAGGCCAAAAAACCATGGGCCTTGGCCTGCGTCGCCAGAGCGTCCTATGAGGTGTCGGAGAGTGAGGATTAATTTACTGCAGAGTTACTTCCTGGCCACCGTTACAATTACATATGCTGTCGTCTCAATATTTTGCTAATCCCATGAGTCTGTTACTTCCAAGCCAGTTGGGAAAGCAATCTATACTGTGGGTTTACTTGAGCTACAGTATGCATGATTTTGTCTACTCTGTAATTGTGTGTATGCTTACGTGAGAGTATGCATTCAGAGAACAGTATCCACACATCATGTAACATATAGTCTTGTGTAAATGATCCTTGCTTTGCCAAACACTTGTGTGTGTGTGTGTGTGTGTGTGTGTGTGTGAGAGAGAGAGAGACTATTGCCATGATATGTGTGTGTGTGTGTGTGTGCGCGCGTGACACCATGCAGGCATACATAGTCACGTTAACGTCACGCTCACACCGACCTCTACACCTCGCACTACAGTTTAACACACTGTGCTTCAAACAGTGACCTTATGTACTGAGTTGCTCCCTGGCACAATCAAGAATGTAAATGCATTCAAATAAGGTGAAACAACCTAATCCTAAAATGGTTCACTTGTTGTAGGAGGTCTGTTTGAGGTCCTCAACACTGAATTAAACAGCTTCATCAGCGGGGGTGAGCCTAGTCTGAACAGTTCCTATAGCAGGTGGGCTGCAGCTGGCACCCTGGCCCCCAGAAAGCCGGCACAGCAGCCTACATTGTTCAGGAGGTCAGTGCCTAAGAGCCCCATGAAATCTAGGGTGGGCTGCTCATGATTGACCAATGGCCTGGCTCCAAGAATAATAGACTCACACAGTCTTTAGGTTACTGTGGCCAAGAAGTGGGGCTTATTGTGGGTGACCATTAGAACTAGGATGGGAATCACTTAAAGAGGGTGAATATGGTCATGGGGTTGTCATTCCAGTGGAAATGGCTCACCATTGTGCTGTAACTACTGGACAACAAAGGAAATCAGTGTGACACTGTTTCCCAGTCGTGTCTGTCAGTTTGTTGTTTACATAAACGAGGTTTAGAAGGGGTTTGACAGGTTTATTTAGTTTGCAAATGTAATTGTATACATCATTCATTTTATAATTGTGAGGCTGCAGTAGTTTATGGTGACGGTGCTGCCATCTGCTGGTTTCCCACATTCAAAATGCATGTCTAGGTATACCATTGTCCAGTTTTACATGATGAAGTAATGAACATAAAGTAATTTTAAACTGTAATATGGACACACATAGACTAATGAGTTTATGAATTTCATTAAGCTGCAGTGTGTAACTTTCCAGTAAGTCATGTTGGTAACACCTACAGTCAATAAGTGGTGATGCTTGGTGAATATATCATTGTCCTGTTAATGACCAACCTAGACACCAGATTATACAAGTGCAAACGGATGGCTTTCACGACTCGGCAGCAGGCTGAATCATTATTGTATTAACTTAATCAGTGATAAATAGTAGGCAATTTCCGGGGAGTTTTCTTCTTCCCTAATTAACTGCATGACAAATAACGTCAGCAGGTTTGGACTCAAGCCATGCTCAGCTGTGTGATTCATGATATCGTGGTATTGGAGTAAAAGTTGCTAGACTGACTTGTGTGTTGATTATTGTCAACAGGAAAGCGAAGCACTATTGTACGGCTGAGCATCCTGTGATAAACATTTTGTTTTTATTTTGTTTAAGAATTCACAAATCACATTATATATATTTTACATTGTTGTCAGTATTACATAAAGGGTACATAAAGCATATATACTGTAGCCTATGTTCTATAAAAGAAAACCAAGTTAAAGTTTCCTTGCATTGACTTTGCATATCATTGACTTTATTGTCAGTATTACTTAAAGGGCTGGACGGTCTGGGGTATTGTAAAACGTAAATCTCTGGGTTAGACCTAATATGTCACTGAGCCTTGTTTGTGCACCTGCTGTGTCAAAGAGGAGACAGCAGTCAGCTTCCTGTCTCCAGCGGGCCGGGGAACAGTAGCTTGCCACCTTGCACCCACATAGAAGCATCACACAGCACCGCTTCATGTTGCATGTGCAATCAGCACCACTGCCAGAATACACCAAGTGTGGTGTGTGCGTGTGCGTGTGCGTGTGTGTGTGCGTGTGTGTGTGTGTGTGTGTGTGTGTGTGTGTGTCACGTGGGGAACCATGGTGTTGGACCACCCTAAATGTGAGATTTACTGGACACACAAGCCTCACATTTAAGGTGGCATGCAGGAGTTAAGCCAGCCGCCCCCCCATCCCCCACCTGCCCTGCTAGTCCTACAATGGGCAGACTGTTCTCAGTGGTGGGGGGGCAGAGGGTGGGGGAGAGTCTGCTCCCGTCTGATAGGCAGAGATTATAATAACAATGTAGCGTGTTAATGATGTTCACACCATTAAATAAACAAAGTGGTTAGTAGAAAAGCCATTAGAAGTCAGACAGGATGACAAAGGTTGTTTAGATGCTGGTTAGCTGCACTGAATCCTAAACACCGAACCACCATCACAGCTGCAGGCATGTTGTATAGCTTCACACTTTAAGAGCAGACAGCATTTGTATTGTGTTGTGGTCTGTAATACACTCTGTATTGCTACTGTAGGCCTCTAATGTCTTGTGTCTCAAATGGATCACTCAACATAAATGGTAATACACTGGTGCTTTAATTCTGCATTGTACCAAAGTGGTCCCTTACCTTTTCATTCTGAAGTGACAGGCAGAGCTGGTTTGGAGTTGGCAGGCAGAATAGGGCAGGGAGAAGGGAAAAAGCCCTGCTTTAAATACAAGCATTATTAAAGTTGGATCAGATCCAAAATAAATACAATAAAACAATAAAATTAATACTTTAGGTAAAAAAAAGTTTAAAATGTTGTACCAGAGTAGGGCAATGAACCATATATGTCATATTCAAAGTCACTTTGTTTACCTTGATTTGCAGCATAACAATGTTTCATTTTGAAAAAAGTGACAACACTAATAATGTTTTTTAATTTATAATTTTAAATTTTAATATTCTCCAATAACACTAGGGTTGAAATTTGGAATTTCTAAGTATTTCAATGAGTACCCTATAAAGGGTTAAAGAAACTGTTACTATTACTTTAGTTATACACTAGATAGCAATAACAAAACTTAACAAGGAATCAAATTAGCAAAGCTAGGTCAGCTGAAGATAAGTGGGAGAAATATGTGAAGCATCTGGTATCTAGGACACTCTAAAATCTTAAATCTGATTATTACAAAAAAAGAGATATATTGTATTACAGAGAAGTGCATTTGAACACCTTTTTCGTAATTGTTAATAAATGGTGATTGTTTGATCTCTTCAAACCCAAAAAATGTATAGTATGGACTCGCAACCGAACACTGATATCAATTTGCTTGAAATGTCCCACCTAGACACCAGAATCAGAACTTCGAATAACAAATCATAGACTTTATTTTATATTAGGCTACATCAATGAGCAAGACATCTACAGAAGTCTAGGTCCATGAAAATATGAATTAATGTCAAGCATCTACAGTTCTGAATAAAGGTCAGTCATCAGTCGGTTATTATTCATTGTTTGGAAGCAGATCTGCTGTACCTCATCAGTACACGACAACAAGACAGAGAATGTGTAACAATACACTAATATTGTTTGAATTCTCCCACTCATATGTAAGATTCTGGTTTGTAACACCAAAAGACATCTCAATTAATTAATTAATATAACCAAAAAATCTGATTCTGATGAGAATATCAGTTTTGTTTTTTTTAATAGAATTGCACCAGAGACATTAGCAGGAGCTCTTGTACAGTGTAATTTTGATTATGCATGTCTTTCTTAGTATACAAGTGCACCCAGGATTCTTAAAAATAAGATACAGGCATTGCAAAATAAACTGCTGCGGTTGGTTCTTCCATTTAGGACACATCTTCCAGCTCATTTTATCAGTGGTGTGGAGGGGGGGCATTAATTTCAAATGGGTGAGCACATTATTTAGCCTCTAGCCTACAGATTTGAAGTGCACATGATATCCTATTGCTAGCCTCTTTTATTTAAGCAGATAAAGTCAGGCCTAGATATTGATTGAGTGCTAGGCCTACAGATAGCATATAGGCCTAGAGTAATTATTAGTTTCACTTGTGGAGAAAAATAATGCAATATGTCACTGACCATGACCCACACACAACTCCTTATAATAGGCTATAACCATAAATGGAGAGCAAAAGCTTCCTCACAGGATTTTGTTTTTCATTTTGAGATTGCCTACAGAAATGTTGTGATCTAATCGATTGCTGTTGGCTATATTAATTAAGACACCTTAAGCTTTTTCACGTTAATTGTTTTTGAATGTACCAAATAAACGCATGTAAAAGCCTAAATAATATAGCCACAGATATCACCAAATTGGCTACTGGTAGTCTAGGCTAGACCTTTATCTAAACAAACTCCCCTAAGTCTACGTATTATTATCCTCTGTCTCTGACTATACTTTGTCATTGTTTAGTGGGCATGCTTGCCTTGAAGTAGCCTGCTACCGCAGCCACAGCTCCAGATTTAATTTGATGCAATCCTAAAGGTCCTAAAGGTTCAATTTGAGCAGAGCGCTAGGGTTTTAAACAAACCACTTTCCAATATTCATATATAAGGAAGATAAAAACGTGCATGCAGCATTTCTAGTTCTAGTTACTGTTGACAATGCGCCGGTGCTCTGCCGAGTTGTGCTACCTTGTTGAGATATGAGCTGTTTTGTAGCGCAAATCAAGTCTGACTCCTAATAGACTCCTAAATGCTCTGAATGTTAGCCTCCATGGATTGAATTATGGTGTGAAATAAAGTGGATATAGGGAATATAGAGAATTTAGGCTATTAAACGTTTAGTATAACTTTTATTGGAAACAAAGTCTAAGATTATTATTGTGACTTGTCTCCTGCACTACCGTAAGTTTGTAGTGGTTTGTGCATGCACAGAACCCCTAGCACAATTAATTAAATTGAATAGGGAGCCCAACTCAGCAGAACATCAGCGCACACAGCCTGTCAGTTTTTACGTAGTTTCTAGTCTTTGCTAATGATTTAATTAACGTAAATGAATAAATCTTATTAACATAATTGTCTGCAAATGCTTTTATTGTATTAATGTATTATTCTCAAAGGAAAATTAAAATAATATCAATATTAGGGGTGTAACAGTTCACCAAATCCACGATTCGGTTCATATCTCGGTATTTGAGCATTGGTTCAGTTCATATCTCAATTCATTCATATTTTTCCTTTGAACGGTATAATCTGGGAATTTGTTCTGGCCTTTTTACATGCTGGGGAATAGTCTTCTATTTTCTATACTTTCTGCTACTAGATGAAACACTAGTACCAGCTTCTAAACCAAATAAGAACGCTGTTTTTGTTGCCGCCCACACTTGCGCTCTATGCTGTGCCGCCAGCACTATATATAAACAAAAAAAAGATGAGATCAGATTACGTTACAACACCCTGCTAAGGACAATATTCCACTATCAACAATCAACAATATGGACTACTAAGAACACTGCTTCATTGCTACAAGTTACACAATGCAAGCAGACAAACGAACAGTTCGTAACCACATGATGGCAAAACAGACAGCAGCCAGAGACTGAATTTAATATAACCTGGAAAGTTTTGGACAGTTTTTATACTGTGGCGGACATCATGGATATTTTATTGACATGTCAGATAGGTTTCGTGCAAGAGACACCCACAAGAAAGGTAACTGCTGTGTCATGCCTAACTATTTGGGGGGGCATAAAAGTCTATTGGGGGGACAGTGGCGCCAATGCCCCCGCCCCCTCCTCCCATGATGCCGGCTGAGGTTGGAAGAGCTAGTTTCACAAATTAAAATGTTTTCTATTCATAGAATTGTAAAAAATGTTGTTCGAAAGTACCTTTGCAACTATTTTACCAAAATAAGGAAATACCACAAATACACCGCAAGAGGGAGTTTGGAACAGATTTGGTTCCTTTTAGGTTTTAGAGCTGTATGAGAAAGGATACCTTCTTATATACGGCAGCCATTATGTGGAATGGGCAACCAAAGCAATTTAAGATGATTACCTCTGTAGCTTGAAGTCCTCATTGAAAAAATGACTGACAGACCATTTGCCATAATTTAGCAGTAAAATGTATGATTCTGTAATTATAATGTACTTCCATTTTTGTATAGTAAATTTAGCCCAAAATAATTTAACTGGACTAGAAACTATATTGTATTGTTATTTAAATATATGTTTTAATTAAATGATGTATAACATGTTTGTAACCTGATTGCTTCCTTTTTTGTAGATGCTGCTACCCTCTACCACCTTAAAAATAACCACAATGGAATTTAGCTGTTAGGCTCTTTTGTGCTTATCCTTTTGATGTTTTTTTGTAGTTGGGGACTCTCTTGTTAGAGGTGGCACTATTATATTAAAAATCTATAAAGATATCTAATCAGTCTTCAACCCTATCCTGAAATCAAACTCCTGAAACTCCCAGCATCTGTTTCAAATAGTCTTCTTCTCGTTAAACATAACAATCCCAACTATTGGCACAGCCATTAAATGATGGCAGCAGCATTCTAAGGCATGCATCCTGTACACGACCCTACAGTACAGTAAAGCATATATTCCACTTTTGCCCCATTGTGTTTTGTTGGTGATGCAAGCTAGTGTAAAGTGTCAGCATGGACAAAAATGTAAACTGAAATTATCTATAGGCCTACTGCCAAATCCTCTTTTGCCTCTCTCACATATTCCTATACATGCCATGTGCTTCAGTTTGCCAAACACATCTTTGGCGGTGCAGGATGGGCCTGAGGATTATTGTCATGGCCAACCCCGATATTATAGAATTACAGTCAGACAGAGTGACTCCAGGGGCTGCATGGACTATTATTCTGTGGCCTGGAGCTCAGTGGAAATTGCATTTTAACCGATCATATTCTGAAGGGGAAGTGTACAGCCCAAATATTGTATATCAGTGAGTGTCTCTGGGTTATTAGAAGGTTCCTCTCCTACAGGAACACTGAGGACGGTCTGGACTAGTGCAGACCTGCTCCAGTCTTGATTTTCAAGATAACTTCACTGTACTTATTGTGTGAAATGAGCTTGGAGGCTATCAGCGGCCAGCAACATATAGACCATGGTTCATACAATTCAGAGACCAGTCTGAGTCTGAGATCAAACTGTTTAGGACAAATGCTTTGCTAATAGTTATTCTCTTATTTAATGGCTACAAAATCCAAGGTTTCAATTCTGATTCTGATTTGACCTAATACACTTCCACTGAGAAGGATGTAGTTCCATCTTGTATTCACACAGTGAAACAGCAGGTACAAAATAACAGCTTGGGCAGTAAGTAGGCTCCATCTTGTGGTAAAACATGCATACTGTATAATCCTAAAATGTTTCTAACCTTTAAACTTGATTTATTACTGGCACTGGACCAACTGTAGGGGGCACAATAACTACACCTACTGAAGGGAGGTTTTAATTAACTGTTCCTAGACAGCACAACTCAAGGCTTTGCATAACATAACATGAGACAGTTTACAGCCAGATCCAGGCCCCTATGAAATAAAGTATTTGCAAATCTGTACTACCACCACTACTAAATATAGAGTTAATATGTTTTCAGTCACATAAAGTGGTGATTGATTATTATATTATTAGCATTATTATATTATATTTTAAATTGTATTCCAATATTTCAATTTTCAATCAATATAAATATTTACGCAACATCGTCCCAATGCACTTTACAATTAAAACAATAAAATGGGCAATCACACAAGCAGATAAAATAATACATTTAAAAGGAAACACATTAGAAACATAATAAAAACATCCATGTTACGGGGTGTATAAAGGTGATGGACCAGTTCTAGGGTATGCTATAATAAAGTGAATATGTTTTCAGTCTTTATTTAAACATTTGAAATTAATATGCTTCTTTTACATTTAATGGAAGTCCATTCCAAAGATAAGGGCATAGGCAAATGCTTTGAAGCTTAAAGATTTTTTGTTAAAAGAAGGAATAACCAGGAGACCCGCATAGCGACAGAGAAGAGGGCGAGCCGGTATATATGGTGTAATTAACTCAAATAGGTAAGGAGGTGCAAGTCCATGCAAGGCTTTATTCATTAAAAGAAGAACCTTCACTGAAGAGAGGACAGAATGATTGTTAAATTACATTTTCGTATTTTTGTCAAAATTCTGGCTGCAGCATTCAGAGCAGGCTGAAGACTTAGTAGTGCAGCTAGGGAGCCCAGAGATAATGACATTACAGTAGTAATAAAGTCTGGAAGATGCAAATGCATTAATTAAAATGTCAGCATCACGCATTGTTAAAATATTTTGTGATTTTTTTACTATGCTGTCTTGATATGAGACTGGAATCTCAGGCCAGAATCAACAATCACTCCAATGTTTTTGATGGTCAAGCTTTCAGAAAGTATATAGCCATCTAAGATAACACTCATATTCTCATACAAATGTGCATATTTGGCTTGTTAGTTCTGTTTTGTCAGCATTTAACAGCAAAAAAAAGGGAAAAAGGGAAGTATGTAAATAGAAAAATGCATAGAGCCAATGATCGATCCCTGTGGTACACCAAACTCTACTTCAGAAAATTCTGAGATTGTATTGTTATAACTTACACTTTTCTATTTCATAATTATGTGAAACCATGAAGTCACTGTCCCTTGGATAGCAATATACATCTCCAAGCGATTTAGAAATATCCTTTGATCTACGCTGTCAAAAGCTGTGCTCAAGTCAAGGAGCAGCAACAATGACATTAAGTCATAGTTGGTAGGTCATTAACTACTCTGGGTAAGGCCGTTTCAATAGAGTGATGGACCGAAAGCCAGATTGAAATGTTTCAAAAAGATTGTTATTGGATAAATAAGATGTTGGTCACCAACCACCCTAAGTAATTTTGTATTTGTTTTGTCAAGTATTTGATTATTTTAATTGATTATACATTTTGGGTTACCCATTGAATCTAACCTCAAGAGAAAATCATATCACAAATGTGATTTAGTTTTAATACTTTGGATAAAATATTTCATACAATAGATTATTAGTAATTGGGAATATTATTTTTTGTACATGTAGCAGGTCCACATGCAGATCTTGCCTACAATATAATTATTCAGTAGATCACAAGATATGTCTAAATTTGGTCTATACCTTACTGATTTATTTCATAATGTTTCACATATTAGATTGAATAATAAAGCCATTGCTGAAATATGTTCTGCTCAGGTGGTTCTAACATGTAAACATGAAGACAAATGCTTTAGTGTTATATATCAAAGCTATCTGAACAGGGCTTTACCAAAAACCAGAGCTAAGCAATAAGAGTAGACTTTATCTGTATAAATAAAACTATGGGCAGCTTCAGGCCAAATGATACACCTTATAAACAAAAGACAGAGACAGCACAAAACAAACCCATGACAAAAACACACCAAATAAGAATATCATTAGTGTACAAAATGTCAACAAAGAGATTAACTGGAAAGTAGGCATACAACTTCTATCAACAGTGTGAGCTGTAACAGCTGAGTTTAGACGTCATATGAATCAGCTTGCCCAACACCCAAAACAACTACTAAATCTAAATTGTTAGCTACTGAATAATGTATGATGCAAATTGATTTATTGATTTTATTTGTATATTTTTTGGCAATACCTGCCTGGCCATGTAGGTTTAAAATATTGTTTATCACACAAATGTATTTGAAATATTCCATTTGGTTAAATTTATATTAAGAATAGATCTAACAAATAAATTACAAAATATATAGAATATACGGTCATGAAAACGAATGGTATTTTTTTGTATTGCTATCGTGTATATTATATAAATTGTACAACATAACCATTTACAGTAGCATATATGTAAGGTTTGGATATAGTCTGGCTATAAATAATCTAAAAGGATATGTACCCTATAAAGAATCTTAGTGATGAATATTCGGTGGTATGGTGGTATTGTATTGGTGACTACAAGTCATATACTGTATATACATGCTTTTTTTATTTATTCATTATAATTTCAGGATTTTTATGTGACAACCAATTTGTCCTTTGGTGACAATAAATATGGGGGCACATTTGTTCCACTCAATAATAATTCAACTTTTACATTTCTTTATTTCACCTTTATTTTTTCTAGGCAAAACAATTAAGAACAAATTCTTATTTACAATTAAGGCATATAGCAATACACATTAACTTGTGGGGAAGGGAGCAAAGGGTAAAATAAAATTAAAAACAGTGCAAATGCATGGTTAAAAGACTACATTACAGAAATAGAAAAACGCATTCAACAAAGAGACATAGGACAACATACATAACAGCAAACAGATAAGAATAAGGGAAAGGAGCATAGATTGTTTTACACGAATAACGAGAGCATAACAGTAGTGCACAAGACACACAGGACAGGACATCAGCAAATTCATGTGATAGTGATTTGGTGTTTGAATTAAAAAAGAAATTAAGAAATATATCAATGAAGAATAAGTAAACAGACAAATGTATTGACCAATTAACAGTTTCATAATAAAAAAGTGGATATAGCCTAAATTAAATAGAAAAAATATATACTTAAATCATCAATTAATTAATAAAACAATAAAAAACAGCCTACATATTTTTCCTAATGTAAGACTGAAGCGATTTAATTTGCCAATTGCCTCTTCTCTTCTCCTTGATGTGGGGGGTGGGGCGTAAACTGTTATCAGTCATTTCGAAGTAGTCCGGATTTTTGAATCTCGTTCTAGCCTAGCCTATTGAATTATTCTTAATTTAATTGATCAATACATAATTCAATAGACAAATCCCAAATAAATATAGGAATATATGTGTGCGTACTGTATGTATGTAATCTGCCACATAAATGTATTCTTCTTAAATATTACAATAATCTCGAGCCGAGGCCATTCAAAAACATCCCCACTACAGCGCGACACCATTCCTTTTGGCACTAGCCATACTGCGGGACCTCCACCTGCTCCTACACGCCCAACTGCTTCTCATCACGCCCCTGTTATGGAGCGCTTTTCTATTGGCTATTGAGAATTCGTCCGCGGATGGATGTGACTACTTTCAAGCGTGTATAAACTTAAAAGTTCTCCAGGTTTGTCTTCCCTTGACACTTGCTTGAATTTCATTGCTGCTTCCTCCAGTACACCGTGACACCGGGAGACGGTAGCCTATTGTTTACCTCTCGTCAGGGACTTCCCGTGGGGAGTAATGAACTCCATTGATCCGCAAGCCCACCACACCTCCACATCCGTCGGCTCACTACAACCCAAGAGCGCACAGGAGGCCGCGGACATGGCCGTGTACTGCGACAACTTCAGCATGTACCACCACCAGCAGAGCCTGCCAGGCGGCCAGAGAGCATCCGGCTACGGCCTGGGGGACTACACCTCCTCCCCCAACCCTTACCTGTGGCTCAACGGGCCCGGAGTCAACACCTCCACCTCTTACCTGCACGGCAACAACGCGTCCTTCATCCCGCCCTCATATGGCTCCCAGCGGCAGTTCCTCACCAACTCACCAGGGTTCGCGGGGCCGGACCTGGGCTGGCTGTCAATCGCCAGCCAGGAGGAGCTGCTTAAACTCGTGCGTCCTCCGTACTCGTACTCGGCGCTGATCGCCATGGCGATCCAGAATGCGCACGAGAAGAAACTGACGTTGAGCCAGATCTACCAGTACGTGGCCGACAACTTTCCGTTTTACAAAAAGAGCAAGGCTGGCTGGCAGAACTCAATCCGCCACAACCTGTCACTCAATGACTGCTTCAAGAAAGTACCGAGAGACGAGGACGACCCAGGTAACCTGCTCATGGAGGTTATACATTGCGCGTGTGTGTAGGCATTACTTCGATTCATATAGAACTTCGATTCATGTAGAACCATTCACTTCATATTTAGGGATATTACTGTAATGCCATTTGTACTGAGAGGTCAAAACACCAATAGCCTACTCTGGCAAGGGATATTTTCATGGCCAAAAAGTCTTCCTAATTTAGAAAGAGTAAACATATTTATTGGGAGGGGAGGGGGTGGTTGTTTAAAATAAATATTTTATATTTCATCAGAAAATGTTCTTAAAAAGAATCAAAGATACACCAAAACTAACATTCTGAGCAGCATATAAACAACTTTTAACATGGAAAAGTTACAGTAATATAAAAATAGAGTATTACCTAATTAACATATACATCTTATTTCCAGGAAAAGGGAATTATTGGACATTGGACCCCAACTGTGAAAAGATGTTTGACAACGGAAATTTCCGGAGGAAACGTAAACGCCGTTCAGACTCGAGCAGTGTTGGAGCCACAGTAACGGGTGCAGATAAAGTTGAGGACGGCAGGCCTTCTGTGACAGCCTCCTTGAAGTCCTCACAGGACAGCCCTCTCCAGATGCTTGGTCCCTCTTCACCAGATATGGAAGCCATGAACGACGGTAACAAAAGTGTGTCGTCATCTCCGCCTGGACTGGCCTCCACTACTTCCTGCTTAAATAGCTTCTACAGCAGCATGTCAACGCTGAGCTCTGTACCTGGCAGCAGGCAGGGCTCCCTGGGACTGATGAATGAACTGTCGAACAGGAACATTACGGCTCTGGGCCCGTACCACGCCAACCCCAACAGTCATGGGCAGGACACTGGGGAAACAGACCACACGGACGGCCTTCATTTCAATCGTGGAGTGTATTACAACACCATCAGCAGTGGACAGACTGGACCATTCAACAGTCATTTCTACAACACCTTCACTGTCAACAGCTTGATATACCCCAGAGAAGGTCCAGATCTATAGTGCAAGGTCTCCTTTGTTAGGTCACTTCCACATGCTTGTATTTAACCAAGGGCTTGAGGGAAGAATATTAAGTCAAGTGGCCCATACACCCTGTTCTCCAAAAATCACATTCCCACCCCTCACTGTAAGACTAAGCTCTGATGAACCTGACCTGGGACAACAATATGCTAGAAGAACATGTTTGTTCTTCAATCACACAATCACTTATATTTTATAAACATATTTTAGCAGTTTTTACTTCTCTATTACTTTTACACACTTAACACATCAAAGGGTAAAGTTGTTTATTTCAACTATATGTTATTTGTTCAATAAAATGATAAACTGTTGTTATATTTGATTATACTTATATAAAAAATAACATGCCAAAGTTGCTTTTGCGTAATCAATTCCCAAGGGTATTCAAGGGTAATGTATGTGTCTGTTGCCAAAATCAGTTAAACAATATCAAATAATATTACATTGATTTAATATGCATAGAACACTGGGTCTGGTTTTGTTATCTTATTTCTCTACTTTAATATGCTGACTGGAACCATTGTTTGGCCAATTTATGTATATACATTTGAACATCGTTAAGGTGTATCTTTGTAAATGACAAACATAGTTTGTAACTATTTATGATATTTATGCTAGATACATGTTTTACTAATGTCTGAATATGGTTTATAGGCGAAGTCATCAATTAGGTTGCATAATGTAACAAATAACAGTTGTGTGTGTGTGTGTGTGTGTGTGTGTGCACATGCGTGTGTATACATATATACTGTGTGTGTGTATATATATATATATATACTGTATATACTGTATATACTGCATATACAGTAATATGTGTGTATATAAATTGTATATAATGCTATGTCATTCTCTCAGGATTCGATGTGACAATCATTGAATTGCTTTATCATATTTTAACTTTACATATGCATATAGTCAGTTTAAACTGTCATCAGTAATAAATATTTTATGGTTCCCTTTATGATGTGGTCATTTATTATTTTGTAAAAAGACTGAAGAATTTTAGAGATTTAAATAAAACCTAAATGCTTAATCAGTTCATATATACAGAATATTTTCATTTGAAATTATATAATATATTATTTTAAAAGTCTGTATAATTTCTTAATTGTCATTTCATGAATTATTGGATGTATTGTTTATCTTATATAATATACCGGTATTATATTTGTTATAAGTTGCAATGTTAATGTATGTGCACATTTAATGGAATACACTATCTACAATGAATATTTAGTAGAAAAAATAATTCAATGTTTTCTTATAACATTTTTATATTTGGCAATATGGTAACATATTATTACAAATATTAAATGAGAAAAAGCAGAGGAGTCCCCATATAGCAGATTTCCCATTAATTCAGACTTGCATGCAGAAATACTGCTGGGAACATCTAGAAGGCTAGAGAAAGGACAAAATTAATGCTCACACAACCAAGTTGACAGATGCCTTGATGCAGTAAAACAATAGTGCTATTGTGCTACAAGCTTCAAGACAATCCACATGTATCAATTAGGGACTGTGTGCAGATAGGTATAGACACCCTTTTCAACAGTGTGTTCCAATTGGAGTGGACATTTTATTTTATTGTTCCTGGTATGAAATGCGTCAAGACATTCCCTCTTGAAATATTTACCACCCATAGCATTTTATAGACATTTTATTACCACTGTTCTGCATTTATGATATGCATTATTATGTTCTCATCATCACAGACAATTCTTAGTCTGTTCATTTCAATGTACGAATAATTTTAATTTTAGGTTTACATTTTTATTTTTAAATATCAGAATATATGCCACACGTATGTACACGTGGTACAGGTCACCGAACTGCAACCCCCTCTCTACCACTACACCTCAATATCCTGTCCATGAATATCACAAACAGGATTGGTGATAAAGCGCAGCCCTGGCGGAGACCAACCC
>JAODOY010021516.1:0-24690 GCA_025399855.1 Forbesichthys papilliferus
GACCCCCTCACCCCATACTCCTGCAGCACCTCCCACAGTATCTCCTGGGGGACCCGGTCATATGCCTTCTCCAGATCTACAAAACACATGTAGACTGGAAGGGCATACTCCCAGGCTCCCTCCAGGATCCTTGCGAGAGTAAAGAGCTTGTCCGTTGTTCCATGACCAGGACGGAATCCGCATTGTTGTTCCTCAATCTGAGGTTCCACAATCGGCCGAACCCTCCTTTCCAGCACCTTAGAGTAGACTTTACCAGGGAGGCTGAGTAGCATTTATCTAAATCAAGTATTTTATTCTTTGTTTTATCATGACATGGCCATAAGCTCTCAGATGTTACAGTCTATTGTATCATACTGTATATTTGAGGTGTTGTTAGACCGTTTTCTTTGGATTAAGATTACTTGCAGGTTTATACTGCATCAGAAGTTATAGTCAATATACTGTCATCATAAAGAATCCAATAATGTCAAGTATCTTTAGATATGATTAATACATGGAGTGAAATACATGTTATTGAGCAAAGCGTTAGTTATAGCAGGCTCCGGTTTTCCCCACCATCAAAAAACTTGTCAGGTTTATTCTCCAGGCTCCAATCTGGAGTTGATTCCCGTGCCTCAAGGGATGGGTTAAATGCACAAACACACTTTATCATTTTAATACTAGTAATATCATCACCAATTCTGAAACATAGAACATTCCAAAACAATAAGGGATGGAAGGAACTTTTTGGGATCACCTTACCGTGGTAGAGGTGTGTGTGCCCCTATGAACCTGAGGGTTGTGGCAAGATGCGCCGTTCTTCCATGGCAAAGTGGTCTCAGGGAAGGGGCCAGATTAAGAATGGTTCAAAGAAGAAAATGAAAATTGTAAGAAAAGATACCTGGTGCGCCCGGGGCGTCCGTCTGGAGCCAGTCCCAGAGGGAGGGCTCGTCAGCGAGCAGCTGGTGTCCGGTTTGCCACGGATCCCGGTAGGGTATAGGCCAAAAAAGCAATGTGACAACCTCCTCTTCATCCTATGGGCCCACACCTCATGTGAGAAACCGCAAAGGCTGGGATCTCAACAGACCAGGCCGCTATGTTGGAGTTTACCCAGACGAGAGTGTCACCGCCCTGCGCCTATAGGTTGTGTGGGGAGAAACTCTGTTTCTCTGTGCATAATAGCACCAAACAGCAGTTCAAGGTATTCAACCTTCTTGGAGAGCCTGAATGGAGTCCTGTATGGGGTTCCAATAGGGGACTCCATAGTTCTACTGGGAGACTTAAATGTGCACATGGGCAATGATGAAGATACCCGGAGTGGAGCGATTGGGAGGAACGGTCTCCCTGATGGTCATTTGTTGTTAGAATTCTGTGCTAGCCATACATTATCTAAATCAAACACAATGTTTCAAAGTTAAGGATGCTCATAAGTGTACAGTATTGTACTGTATGTGGTACCAAAGCACCCTAGGGCAAAGGTCGATGATCGATTTTGTAATTTAGTCATCTGATCTGAGGCTGTATGTTTTTGGACACTCAGGTAAAGAGAAGGGTGGAGCTGTCAGCTGATCATCTTCTGGTGGAGAGTGTGGTCAGGGGGCTAGGGAAGACCCTGGACAGATCTGGTAAGCCCAAATGGGTAGTGTGGATGAACTGGGAACGTTTGGAAGACGCCCCGGTCCGAGAGAGCTTTAACATACCTCCGGCGGAGCATCTTTGGCATCGCTGTGGAGGTTGGGGACATTGAACCTGAGTGAGCAATGTTCAAATACATTGCTGAAGCTGTGGCAGAGAGCTGTGGTCTCAAGATCTTGGGTGCCTCAAAGGGCAGTAATCCTTCAACACAGCAATGAACACCGGTGGTCAGGGAAGCCGTCCAACTGAAGAAAGAGGCCTTCAGAAGGTCGCAGGGAACCAAATGGAACCCATTGCATGAAATAATTTGTTACCCTACTGGAAACTACTAAACCTCCAACTCCATATTAGTATTCAGAAGTGTCATGTATATGCCAAGTCAAGTTTATTATCTAGCCCTTAATCGCATGACAATCACAAAGAGCTGCACAGGCCATATTTCACATGGAAAAGTAGCCTGTGCAGCCCGTTCTGTCATCAGGACTAATTTAAAACCACTCAAATCCACCTGGGAAGAAATCACAGCGGGAGGGATACAACCCTTCTAGGACGTATAGGATTCATTAGATGGGTTATATTGAATAACATGTATCACAATGTCCAGGCAGTCCAATATACATTATACATTATACAATAACATGAAATTAATCCAAAAAATATAGTTATGTTAAAATAGACAATAATAAACATAATAGGATATTCACTAACTATATGCTTTTAGTTTGCATCTGGCAAACAAAAACTCTATGATATGCACAGTAATGTCACATTAATTGAGGTTTGGATTTGATGGTTTATCTGGCATTTCTGAAGAAATTGGCAGAATTGATGACAGTTCTGTTGTTAATAAAGTAACCTGGCCAACAAAAACCTGTCTGTCAAGATAATTAAAACATACGCATTTAGACCTTTAGCATTACGTGGTTCAAACCAAGATTACGAAACTATTTGTGGATGCCACCTGCCACACCTCAGTGATTTACAGCCACATGCACTTTTGTTTTGAAAAACAGTGAACTGGACAGGAATGTGTGGTTTTCTGGGGGCATGTTTGTTGAAAATGTAATTTAATATTGCATTCTTTTTTTAGGTTTTTAGATAAAATATTGTATTGCATCAAAAATTTGAATGAACTTCCTAAGACAATTTGGAAACCAAACCAATTATAGGCCTATCATGAACTACTAATGTAGTTTAAAGTTATAATTAAGGGTTAGCCTATACAAAGTTATCACACCGTCTTTCTGGTTTTAAGCAAAGGGGTGAGAGCGGTTATGAGAAAAAATTTGCTTCGGGCAGACAAGGCAATAAAATATTTGATAATGTGATAAATTGTATGTGTGTGTGTGTGTGTGTGCACCCGCGAATGGCAGTTTAACTATCTGATCAGTAAATGGACCTATACTGTAAAGAATGTGTTTGATTGAACACTTGCTCTCATGCAAACTCATGTGAAAGAATAAGTCTGGCGTGCATTGCACTGTAATTATCCTTTCAATTTTCAGGCTTATATTATTGGAAACAAATATGTAAAGTATTATACAAAATACAAACAAAGGCTCAAATATTGTTTGATTTAGCTTTTATACATCACTTTTCTGTCTGAAAAAAGTGTGTGAATTTGTAATGGCAAGCAAAAATATTGCAGAAATACAAGCATTCATGTCAGAATGTGACAAAAAACATTACAATCTGAGACTCTTAGGTTTAGATATCACTGATGGACAGACTATCACTATTTGTAACTCGCACCGTTCGTACAGCTTAACATACATGTGCCATCTCACACGATTGACATTTTGATTTTCCATGCTTTCAGTGTGCATATAAGATTTTTATTATTCCCCCTCGAAGATTTCAGTTTGTTTTTCAATTTAATTGTTCACTTCATAAGCTTAAAGTGGAAAAAGTTCTGACATTTTTTTGTCTCATTCTTTTACATCACAAAAAACTGGCATTTTAACAGAGGTGTATAGACTTTTTATATCCACTGTAGACAGTAGTAAAATTTGACATTAAGGGACCTCCACAGACATCTCAGAAAACGTTGAGTTGTTTGATGATCAATCTAAGTAATGAAAGGAGGAAGTAAGGCAAAAAAAAAAAAAACATTTTCACACAATTAATGTTAACTTTTTGTTTTGCAATTTTGAAAAATTAACCTCCAGGAATCAAACACCAACCCTTCTGAATTAGTTAGGCATTACTCATTCTGATTGACATACTATACTTTGTGCTGTAAATTTGTAAAATCATATTTCTTTGATTTGATTAAAGATCCAAATCTGATCCAAAAACATATTTCTAAGCAGAGTGCATCAATAAGTAATAAGTATAATTAGTAATTCACATGCTGTATTTTAAATATCAAGCAATATCTCATTATGACATGTTTAACTACTAGCTAATGTTAATTCTAATTTAGATGTGCAGCATTGGTGTGCAAAAAGCTTTTGTAGTCTGGTACATTTATTTTAAACTAAATGGATTGAGGAAAGGATCCATATTCTGTCCATATTCCTTGGTGTCACTTCTCTCAAACCCCAGTTCGCACAAATGTACAAATGCTCACCTTTAGTGAAACTTTGTTAGATTCATAAGTCTGAACCTAGTACACCAACAACTATATTAAACAAACCAAATGCTTTTATTGGAGGCAGAATAACAGTGATCCACAAACATGCCCAGTGCACCTGGATTGTAAGCATCTGTGAGTAAACACCTTTGGGAAAAGCTGTTAAAAGCTATTGCCATAATATACTTTTTTTTTTGACATGTCGTACTGTTACGTAGGTACAGTACATAGCCAGATGCTAGAGCAGAACAAGGGTATTCAATCCCTGAAGTCAAACTCACCCGTCGAATACAATCCAGGCTGCAGTCCTGAGCCGTAACAACTCCGTCAAAGGTGTGAAGTTCCTGTGTCCAGAGGAAGTGACCAGTCATCAGCAGCTGGTACAAAACGAGTGTTTTCCTCCACATTCTGTCTCAACCTACATTGTGCTATACACAATCTCTTATAGGCTTTCTCACACACAGGCATGCACCCGCACATGTATGTGCAGACATGTATTAAGCGGATATTCCCTCCTCGGAGCAAAAGTGACCTCTGCAAAAATGTCTAGCTAATATACTGTCAGTACACAGGCTGTGTTTATGTGTCAGGGAATAAGGAAGTCAGGGAAGATGCCATGAGGGGGATTGGTGTCTTCAGGCTATATCAGTGGATGTTCACATCAAGATGAGCTTGCCGTGTATTATGACACAGTGACACGCCCTCCAGACCGGTTTCTATTATCCTGTAGGGGCGAAATGAATCTGAGAAATGGTAAAGTAAGAGTGCCAGTAAGAGAGACATGTTTGAGCCATCAAATGACAGCTTGAGACACTGTTTTTATTGGACAAAGTGAGATACAGTATGTATGGAGATATTTACATATATGACGATCGTATAGTTTTTCCAAATTGATGTTTCAGTTTAATTCCACACAAAAAAAACCAGTGGAAAACTAAGCATTGGCGGAAATTAGCTCTGAACGACAATGTTAAAATAACAACTAAACTAAAATAAAGAAAAGTTGGTTTGGAAAAATTGGAGAACACTGCCATCTCAGCGGATCTGAAAAACAAAACAAGCAAGCAAATAAATAAGTTAGTCAGGAGATATCTTCGTACTTATCTCTATATAAAGTCTGTGTGCATAACCATATAACATAGCTGTTTACATAAGTTAAATCACATGGTTTAACTGACTAAGTGGAACAAACAAGTTGTCCAAGATATGGCAACAGGGAGCAAAAACATTTGGCAGCACTGACATCTGTGTTGGCAGAAGAACTGAGCTGGTAGTCTGTGCCAACATTTAGGAAAGACATCAAAAGTGAAAAGTGCTTGCTTGACAGACAACTTCTTACACTCCAAGTAGCTATGGGCCCATTTACCATCTATCTGGCTTTTTTTTTTTTTACTAGGTTGGAGCACTTCTTTATTATTTGAAATAATATAAACAGTCTTTTGAGGGCATATCATTGAACTTCACAAGTTTCTATTATACTCAGTTGGGGGTGGAGGTGGGGGTAAGGACCCCACCCCCAAAAAAAAGTATAATGAGATCACTGTGTACCATATAAACCTACATGAGACCACTGTTCTCAATATCAGTTTTTAGTTCTTTGTATTTTCATCTGGATGTGATAAGCAACTTTGTACTTTTTGTATCAGATCAACTAATGGAACTTCTTGTTGCCACACTGTGTCCGATTTGATTGGTTAAACAAATAGTTATGTTACTCTTGGTTTTAGCCATGGGGTTTGTATCTTGTGAAGACTGCATTTGTGTTAGAACGGACAAATGAACACCAGAGACCAGAGACGTCTTTAGGAGAAATAAAAGCTGCACATTTGAACCTTACAAAATAGGCAAAAATCAGTAACTAAAAGCCCTGCATTTTAACATGTTTCCAGAATGCACAGAACAAGCACAGGCCTTTCTAACACCAATCGTAGGTGTGTGTGAATCTCTCACCGTGTATTTGTCCCACTTCTTCTCCGGGTCGTATGGCTCCCAGCGACTGGCGGGAAAGATGTGCTTGTTTTTCTCATACCAACTCCTTAACACCACTTTACCTGCATGAGACTAGTTGAAGACAGACACATTTAAGATCAAAGAGAGGGCGTTTAATAATAGTATTAAGATGTGGGGAGGGCAAAATATCATAATCATCACTGTTAGACATGTCTGAGATATGTATCCCACCATTTAACAATGCAATGCATCATTAAACCCATAATTATTTTGATAACGAATTCATTATTTGTGTGTGAGCTAAGACAATGCAGACCGGTACAACATTTCTTTGAGGAATCTCAGATATGGGGAGGTGCTCTACAGCAGTACTGAAACGGATAAACCAAAGTCATGTCAATGAACGCTTTTGGCCAATGTTATTGTGCAACTATCGCTTCAAACCAATGTTTTGTGCTTTCAACCACAAGGCACAGTCCAAACGCAAATTATCACAAATTATTACCATTTGTGTGCGCCTCGTTTTGTTTTCCTATATACTGAGCCAGGACTGTGTTCAAGCAGTAGATTCTTTTTTCGGCACAAACAGAATGGGCAGCTTGCGGACTGCAATAATACGTGGTGAATTCTACAAAAAGAAGATTTGCTTTTGATGGCCTACTATACCATTAATGTAAGTCAGCTAGCTAACTTGACATTGTCATATGGCATTGTAGCCTACCATTTGGTTTATTTTTTCTGGTCACCTCAGTGTAGCAATGGGCCTACACTAGTCTACCCCCTAGATGGCAGCATACAAACACGCAGAGAGGTCTGCTTTAACATAATTAAACACCATTAATGATTTGCCAATGCCTTGAATAATGAGATACATCTGTTTAGATACAATTACAAATCGTTAGCCTACATGCATTAGTGCTTACTAATGCATGTAGGCTGCTTACTTTGCCATGCCGACGAAACAGGTAAGACGCACTAAAGCAGTGTGCTACGAACTAGCACCTCTAGACCAGAGAGTATTTGTAGTTGCCTAGATGCCGCACATCAAAGCCTGCGCCCTTTACACGCCAGGTTGCATATGACGTAAACACGTAAGTAGGAAAGCAGGAAAATAAAGTCTTCAACGGTCTCAGCTAGCATAACATGGTGGTAAACAGTAATAGAAATGCTCTCTCTTTGGTGGTGCTTCACTCAATCGCCATAAGGAACAAACACTCCTCCTATTGTTCCTTTCGCAATACCCGGAACGAACTGCAGAGAGAATTAGGAGCTAATGCTAAAGGGGATAATGGCTCTTGGTCTCACCGCAGGTGACACTACTATATTAATTATTCATATCTTATTTATTCACCTCATCTTTCTCCACACTGGCATCGTTCACCAGCCGAATATCATCGTGCACGTCAAAACTGAAGAGGGGCCCTATATACGGGGAATATGTAAGACTCAATATAGCAAAATTGTTTACATATTAAACATGTATTTTTCTCATAACTGTAAGCACACCTGATTTGCCTCTGGCCTTCGTCACAATGAAGTCATAGAAACTATGGTGCTGAAAGACAGAAGACAGAATGGGTGTCATCACTCCACACCACAATTACAGCTTGTGAAAGCTTCCAAACACACACCTAAAAGGAAAGGCAAAATACATAAGGTGATTTTGAATCTAGTAATATATTCTTGATAAATAAATGCTGATTGGTCTCAGGTCAAATAATATATGTTTTATTGTTTCATTGATGTGTATCACTATTGCAGAAGTCATGAACGTATCTGGAGACTTTGTGTGTCATTAGCAGTAGCGTTGGTGCATTGAGTACTTACATGTGGGATTATCAAGTCCTCTTTTATGTACATTAGTTGCTCTACTCCAGCAGATCTGCACGGGGGGGAAGAAAGATGGTCAAATTGGAAAGCCAAAGTCAGGAGCAGTGCCACTCAAAATACACTAGCACAAAATTAAGTAAATTGGGACACTATACACTCTTTCCCCATAGTGTATCTTACAGCCCAGGCACTGCTATTACAAGATTATGCTGGGGTTCCAATTGCTGTAACTTTCACACGAAAGTAACATGTTTAAAATTTGCGATTTGAATTCTGGAAGCCTCCGAGCCAGTCTGCAACGATAATATTCGGTCTGTAAACATCTCACACTACAGGATCATTTGGCAAATCGGTTCTAACCGGCCTCGAGTTGGGCACGCCCCCGCGATTGTCGACAGGGGCAAATTGGACCCAGAATCGGGCTAAAAGTCCTCTAGTGTGAGGGCAGCATAAGCATGGAGTTGATTATAAATCTGTGGGGGGAGGAGTTTATTTAATCAAGTTTGCCTCAGACTCACCTCAACTCACTGAAATCTTTCCTGAGTACCTCCAGCGCCCTCTGCAGGAAGTTCTGTATGGTGTTTCCCTTTTTCATCTGCAGTAGAATGTCATTCAAAAAATTTCAAAAATGTCCTATTAAAACAAGAATTTATGGCAGGGTGTGTTTTAAGAAAAATGTTTAGAACTATCCAAATGCATTTTATAATGTATGGATCTACCAATCACTTCATTGGATGTAAACATAAAGACATGCCCCTGAGCACATACATGTGTCATTAGTGCTACCTAGAAAAAGTAGCCTAACTTTGCTAAAGTTAACACTAAACATTAGTATGTTTAGTTTCACTGTTAAATTGAACCTGTGAACTGACGATATAGCAGCTGCCCTACATGGATGAAACAGTAACTTTCCCTCCTGCTTTACCTTGACAGTCTTACGATGTCCGGAGCCATCCCAGTAGCTGAAGGTGATCTCAATCTCCTCACCTTAGTCAAAGGACAAGGCATTACTGTGACAATGTGCTAAATATGTGTACTGTTTTTTTTGCATTTCATTCAAGTCATTTTCAAGACTTGAATCAACATCAAAATGCATTATCTTAATTAAACATGTTTTAAACTAAGAGATTATGAATAAATTAATTTCAGAATTAGCTTTTTTTTTGTGATATATTGTGCAGCAGAATTGGACCCATTATGACCTAAGGAGGCGGTGCTAAAGCGCAAGTGTTCTCTGGAATGTTTCTCAGCTATGCACACTGCTCGCGGACTGCCAGCGGATTTTAACCCCACCACCAACATCAAGTTGCTCATGATAACCATTGCACTCCACTGATCGTGCATTATAATAGTATGCATATTGTAGGACAGTAAACGTAGAATCTCAAATACTTTAACATATTATGACAATAAGGTGAGCAAGTTGTATAAACAGGATGTCGGCAATAACATGAATAAAAAAAAAATCTATACATCTTGCTGTGTACAATGTTACCGCACACGATTTTCATTGAAGGTGTCTATGTCTAGGAGGCTCTTTAATGTAACTGTCCATTCTACTTTGTATAGGCGTCACCCTTTAAGGCTATCGCTAGTGGGTTTATCCCTTGCGCGCATGCGCAGCACTGAAAAGAATTTAGTCCACGCCCACCAGAAGGTGGGCCCCACCTACGGTCTCACCTCGTGTATAAATAGCCACGAGACCATACAATCGGCCCCACATTTTTCTACAGCGTTCTACGACCTCCACACCCGCTGCGAGTCATGCTTGGGTCCGGAACACGCCGGACTGGCATTGACTCCTCAGGCGTCGTGCCCTTACTGCGCTCGTCTTCCCCTCGAGGAGAAGCAGCGAAGAGCGGACGCTTTCGCTGCTGTCTCCGAGGACGACTGGGTTGTCCAAGACATCCTGGTAGACGAGGCGTTGGACCTGCTTGACCTGCTGGTGGGAGCCGAGTCAGACGATTCCGTTCCCTCCATCCGCGGATCACCTGGTGGGTCACTGATACCCCCTATTATCCATCCGGGGGGGCAGGTGGTTGACGAGGCTGGAGGCAGCGCACGCCCAGGCGACCCTGGAGTACCTGTTTCCGCCGCTTCCCACCTGCCAGCGATCGGGGGGCTTGTTAGAGAGCTCCCCGGGATCATTAAAAAGGCAGCGGCCTACAAGGGCCTAGCTGTTCCTCCAGCACAGGCGCTGACAGGCCCGGACAGGGAGATGACAGGGAGGGTGATCTCTCCGTGGCTCAGCCGACCAGACAGGACGCCGTCTGGCCACAGTTTCCGGCGATTCTGTGGTACCAGGAGGGGGCGAAGATCGACCCCAAGAACCCGAGGGCTCCAGGGTCCACCTACGTCCCCATTACAAAGGTGGAGGGGTGCACCGACAAGGGGTTTCCAGCGGTTCCCCCACTAAAACCAGGCCTCGTCTCGTTTTTTTGAAAAACAGGCGAACACTCACTGGCCATCGCTGCCTGCCAAAGACCAATTTGTAGCTTGGCTTACTGACCGCATCCACCAGTGTGCGGCGCAGGCTTCAGCGGCGGCCAATAACATGGCGTTGTCGGCGTTCTCGCTTACCAAGCTTGCTGCCAGGTTGACGCCATGTCGGCAGAAGGGGCTGAGATTAGCAAAGCGCCGAGCGCTACGCTCATGCTATGCGCAACGGTCACCGTCACACAAGCCAGAAGTCAGGTGTGGTTGACTCAGATCCAGCGACACTTGTGGCTCCAACGTTCCAATTTCCCTGAATCGTCGAAGAAGACGTTCATAGAGGCCCCCGTTAGTCCAGACGGGCTGTTTGGGCCTCTCTTCAGGACGATGGTGGAGGAAGGGAGAGCTGCGGCGGAGGAGGCTGAATTTTTCCGACGTCACGCCAGCTGGGCTTAGCCAGCCCAGCAGCCCGCTTACCCATCACGCTCCAGTAACTTCTGGAAAAACTGCCGAGAACAACGCCAGAAGCGACCGGCGGAGACCGCTACGGCAGCTCCTTGAGCTCCAGTACCTGCTCCGGGCACTCAATCGCACCAGGGGAGGAAGAGAGGAGCCAATAGTAGCAGGATGGCCCCAGCCTGGTCCAACCCACCACTGCAACCTCCTAGGAAATTTAGGAAGAAATGACTGGCGGGGGAGGGTGTGTGTAAGGGAAATGTTGGTTTTGAAATAAAACATTTACATATTCCTGAAAAGAGCATTCCACACTCACAGGCTAAGACTGCCGCTTCTGGGTCAGTCGTGCCTGTCACACACACACTCTCCATTCGGAGTGAAACCGCCACCAGCGATTCGTATGCTGGGCGGCGTGATATCACCTGTGTTGCCCGGTCGGGGCTTCCCACAACATATTGTCCTCCATCATTGTATGGAGAATAAGAGCGGCGATGAGGCCACGAGAGCTTTGTCATGGCCGCGTGCGATCAACGCACACGCAGCCTCTTCTCCTCTGTCAAAACGAGGCGAGGACACTGTCACATGCCGGTGTCACGTTTTCGAGACTCCTCCTAAACGACGACTCACAAACGGCACTATAACCGCACCCACTCTCCCCAGCACAGGAGCTCGTGTGTATCACAGACTCACGGGTCTCCTCCGGGGCAGCCCTTTCGAGACAAGCCCTCCATGGGTTGCACCAGAGAAAGCTCCGATTCCTGCAATGGCGGAAAGGGCGCTAGCTTGGCTGACTTTCATGTCAACAACGATCAGAGGCGTGTACGCCCGCTCTCAGAGCATTACTCAGAGTGGCGGCGCGTTTGTTTGATGGACAGCTGGATGAGCGAACTGATCAGCAGAGGTTACACGCTGCAGTTCGCTTTTCCCCCTCCGAGGTTCAACGGGGTACTGGAAACAGTTCTGTTGTCCCCGGAACAATGCATAGCTCTCCAGTCAGAGCTGGAGGAACTCCTGTCGAAGAAGGCAATTGCCAAGGTTCCCGCAGGGGAGCAAAGCCAGGGCTTTTACTCCCGTTATTTTCTGGTTCCCAAAAAGTCGGGGGGAGTGTGACCAATCCTCGATTTGTCACTGTTCAACAAATCGATAATGGAAAGACCGTTTCATATGCTGACAATAAAACAGGTCTTGGAATGTGTTCACCAGGACGATTGGTGCACTTCAATAGACCTGAAAGACTCGTACTTTCACATCTCAATAGTGCCGAAACACAGGATGTTTCTACGGTTCTCCTTCCAGGGAGTACAATACCAATACAACCGTCTTCCATTTGGTTATTCTCTAGCCCCGCGCACGTTTTCCAAATGTGTGGAAACGGCGCTGGAACCGTTGCGAAAACAGGGGATGAGAGTGTTGTTTTATCTGGACGACCTGCCTCTGCTGGCTCGATCCAGGGTAGAAGCCGCAATACAGACGGGGGGGGGGAGAGAGACATGCTTGTCACAGGTGGTAGGAGGACAGTGGGCGGACCACATGTCTCTCCACAGGAGCACTGGAGCTCCTCACAGTGCTGTAAGTGACAAAACATTTAGCCCGGTACTGCGGAATCAACACGTGGTGATTCGCACAGACAACAAAGCGACGGCAGCTTACATCAATCGCCAGGGGGGGGTGCGACCAGCGCAGCTATTGAACATAGCCAGACGGCGGCTGCGTTGGGCTCATGCACGCCTGCTCTCCGTCAGAGCTGTATATATCCCCGGCGTGTTGAACAGGGGGGCGGATATTATGTCGAGGGGGGGGGCCTCGCCAAGGAGATTGGCGTCTCCACCCAGATATAATAGCCCAAGTATGGACAGAGTTCGGCAAAGCGGAGGTGGATCTGTTTGCCTCTCGAGAGAATGCACAGTGCGCTCTCTGGCGCGCGGGACAGCCCTCCGTTGAGCATGGATGCATTCGCTCATCGGCTGTGGCCAAAAACGCTATTGTATGCGTTCCCGCCGATTCAACTGATCGCCCGGTTCTTAGACCGAGTGCGAGAGGAACGACTGTCAGCGATCCTGATAGTCCCGGAGCGCACGGGTGCGTCTTGGTTCCCGTGCCTGAACCGATTGCTAGCGGGACGACCTTGGGAACTGCCGTGGCGGGGGGGGGGGCACTCTGTCTCAAGCGGCAGGAGCGATAAGGAACTACCCGTTGATAGGCCAGCGCCTATGGTCTCAGGTGCTTTCATTCCTTCAACTGTTACTAGACAGGAATTTGGCTTTCAGGTTAAGCCTATGCTGCAGCTATTTCATCATGTCATGAAGGGTTCGGTGACAGAAAGGTGTTCAGCCACCCTTTAATGAAACTTTTTTTGAAGGGAGTCAGGAGACACAGACCTGTGTCCCGTTCTCTAGCCCCTCAGTGGGATTTGGTGTTGGTATTACGCGCTTTGTCTAAAGCCCTTTCGAACCTATGGATCAGGTTCCATTGAAGTATCTGTCAGTCAAGACGGCCTTGCTGTTGGCATTGACTTCGACGAAAAGGGTTGGTGATCTGTCTGCACTTTCTGTGGCTCAGTCGTGTCTCAGAATTCAGGGGGATGGTAGCTCGCTGTTTTATGTCCTAACCCGGCGTTTATGCCCAAGAACATCAATAGTTCTTTTAGATCGAGAGTGATAACTTTGGATGGGTTTTTCCCCCCTCCTCATCGATCGGAGGAGGACGCTACGTCTCATCTCCTTTGCCCGGTGCGTGCGCTGTCTTGTTACGTTACGCGCACCGCTGCCTTACGTCGCACTCAACAGTTGTTTGTGCACTACAGAGAACAGTCTTTGGGGCTATCCCTGTTTGCTCAGCATCTGTCACTTTGGTTATGTGAGGCTGTTTCGCAGGCTTATACTGTCTCAGGGATGGATCATCGGAAAGCATCAAAGCGCATTCTACCAGAGGGATTTCATCCTCCATGGCTTTGCATGGAGGAATGACGGTGGAAGACATTTGCACGGCTGCTTCATGGTCTTCACCGTGCCCTTTTATTCGATTCTACTTACGGGACGTCTCCCGTTTCTCTATGACTCACTCTGTATTGAGCGTGTTGTCAATGTGATCTTACATGCAATTGCGTTCCTCCGCCTGACGTGGGCAGGAGGGAGCTGTCTTCTGATTGCCTTGTGCTCTTGTCAGTCTATAACGCTGTTCTTGGTTATAGCGAAAGTAATGTTGGCCCTTGTTAGTGGAAAATTATGTTATTCTACACTGTGCTGTGTAGCACTCGTGGGCTAGGAGATGTGTCTCTCCCCGTTACATCATGACAAGGCATTGTGTGTTTTTATTGGAGCTTGATGAGCTGTGCTTGTGGTACCGTATGGACCCAGTGAGGCGCAGACTACATCCTGCTTCACCTTTAACCCACTAGCGATAGCCTTAAAGGGCGAAGCCTATACGAAGTAGAACGATAGTTACGTATTGTAACTCTAGATTCTATGAGTATAGGCGTAGCCCTTTAAGCTCTGGGCCTCACTGGCTCCTTGGCTGAAGAAAAAGCTATTTGGGAGCCGATTGTACGGTCTCGTGGCTATTTATACGCGAGGTGAGACCGTAGGTGGGGCCCACCTTCAGGTGGGCGTGGACTCAATTATTTTCAGTGCTGCGCATGCGCGCGAGGGATAAACCCACCAGCGATAGCCTTAAAGGGCTACGCCTATACTCATAGAATCTAGAGTTACAATACGTAACTATCGTTACTCACGTCACTTTGCCGTAGTCCAACACACCTGATTCTAATGAATGGGTCGTTATCAGGCTTCATTAGAATCAGGTGTGTTGGAGCAGGGACACATCTAAAACATGCTGGACAGTGTGGCTCTCCAGGACCAGGATTACCCACCCCTGATCTAGTAGGATGTAACATGCAACATTTTGACTGATGATTTAATAAAGTTGTACAAACTTTACTGTTGGATTACAGCAGAGTGATAAGGATGTGTGAACTTACTCTTGATCTTCTCCTGCTTGCGTTCCCACTCCTGTCTTAGCTCCTCTCTGAGACGATTTTCTTCCTCCTAAACACAAGGACCATGGCAGTATTGTTACATTAAACAGAATGCAACAGAATTATTCACACAGATTCATTCCGTTTACAAATAAATGTTTCTGAATATTTTTTGGGCAATCTGTACTTATTTTGAATGGGAGTTAATAATATTATATATAATAATTTTTATGGTTGAATCTTCATTACTTTTTCCCAACCCTGCTGCCGGGACATTTTGCAGTGGCCTTATAAATGATTATGTATTATTATCGGCAGTCTTAGAAGTTGTGTAGAATGAGATAACCTCTGGTAAAATGCACTTGTATATTAGTTGTATTGTCGAGGCGCTTTTTCTATGTCTCTGTATTGTCTCTGACTCGCTGGTATTTGAACTCGGACTTGTCTCGGACTCGGCCATTTACTCGCCAAATATTCTAATTTGGCTCGACCGAGTCCAGCAATTGAATAAATTGTCCAGTTCAGGGTTTTTCCTGCATAGATGATTACTCGCCCCTGTTATTAAAAGTGTTTCTTACTGGTAGAATGTTTCTGTTGCAGAGAAGGGAGTTGCCTGCATACACTGCGTTATTACAGCGCTTAAAAGCACACGTTGAACAGAATGGGTAAAAATGGCTCGGGAAAACAGGCGTGCCCAGGTAAATATTACATTTAAAATCACATAAATATTAGCCCATTTAAATTAGTAAACTATTGCCGTGTTCGTTTAAACTACATCAGTTCCTTACACATCCATGATCGGCTCACCTGAACTGATCCATGGCTCTGATTCATGTTTTTCCGCATTCAGGGAATATGGACTTATTGACTTCAAAATAATATATGGAAATATATGATGGGCTTTAAACAAATCTCTAGAAAACAAAAGCCTCACTTAACATTGATTACGTGTAGCCAAAATATGTAGCACAGATCATATAAAAGAAATAATATTCAAATATTAAAAATTCAACAAATAAATGAATAATTATTTACAATAGTTTAGATAGACTCTAGTCCACTCCCCCAAACTATTCGAGGATAGCCTACATATACAGTAAAATGCCATAAGATGTACCTTGACTAGTGACCTCCACCTCTTAATACTCACTCCTATCAAGTGTCTCCCTCAAATTCCCTTGTCTTCTGTCTATTATAAAAAAAATTTTAATGAAACTAATTTCTGCTCTCACATGTTAAGCACTTTGTTATTTAGTCCATTAGCTATTTTGTTGATTTAATGACAAATTGTCCATGGAATTTCGGGTGTATGACCTGTCCAACTATTGACAAATGTTCTACATGTTAAGTTGCTTTGGATAAAAGTGTCTGCCAAATGCTGTAAAAGTATAGTAAATATGTAGGCTACAATTTATTGCTACTGTAGCCCACCTCCTCTGAGAAATACAATATACTAATACAATGTACAAGTGTACATAATACTACTATTCCTATATTACAGCTCATTGTCAAGGGGACAAATACTAGGCTACAGGCATGATAACAATAACCTACTAAAAGTTAGCAATTGTTTTTTAACGTTGTCTATCATTAACAACACTTTTTGTAAAGCCCTGATTAAATTATAGTCACATTTGGACTCAGACTTTACTTGGACTCGGAACCTATGGACTGGGTCTTGACTTGGACTCAACATATGTGGTCTTGGACTTGTCTTGGACTCGACAAAGGTGGTCTTGACTACAGCCCTGGTCCAGAGCCATGTCGAATGTGTACAAGACAGCTGGGACACTGTCTACCAGATACTATCACAGTAGTATATTACAGTGTTATTCAGCAGCATGAACAGTGTACGCTAGGAAGGCCTCACCTCTCGGTCACGGTCAGGCAGGAAGCTAGTGTCCACATCCGGGTTCTTACCCAGTTTCTTCTTCTTTACCGGGGTATCTACCAAATAAAAATACACAGGAGGATTTTGGCAAAGTGAAGTTGACACCACACTGCATTGAAAATGCAAGGACATGCAAGGATCACAAGGAGACATATCGTTGTTGTTAGTCTGGCATTAGTCTCGCAGAGCCAGCCTTTAAAGTCTGGGACAAAGCACTGTGGATACATTTTTGACAACACCGGTATGGAGGACACTGTAGAACACGCGATTGGGTATGGTGTGGTTACAGCGACCTTCTGCTGACACACCCCGAGCATTTGAGAACCAGGAATACTTGTTATATTTTCATGATTTTTCAACATAACTTTATATACTTTTTTTTATTCATTAAAATTTGTCTGGGTTGTTAACATGACCTTTTCTGTGTGACAAATTCCAAACAAACACAAATGTATGCCTGCTTTACATGAGGTTTTGGCTTTTCAAAAATGCAACACCTTTCTAATTGACACTCACAATCCTCCTCATCTTCATCCTCCTCATCCTCCTCATCTTCATCCTCCTCGTCCTCCTTGTCTTCTTCATCTTCAGGGTTAAACGATAAACTCGCTATCTTCCTCTTCTGTTCCTCCTTTCGTTTTTTCTCCTTTTGCTTCTCAAGTTTACTAAGAGCAACACATTACACATATACAACATATTATACAGTTGCATACAGAACGGTAAACTTATTGGTAGCATTTAAACCTAGCCTAGATTCAACCAAAACTCACAGCTGTAATTCTTTGGACTGTTCCTTCTTGGCCAGCTGTTTCTCTCTTTCCTTCACTAATGCCTCCTGTTTCGCTTTCATGTCATTCAGCGTCACCAGACCTTATTGACAAATAATTGAAAAATAAAGCCAAGTGTTATGGATGTATTGGCAATATATTAAATATACAAAAAGACAATGTTAATGATACGCAAAAGAGGTTGTGTAGATAAATGTAGTATTTGCATGTTGTGTGTTGTATGCATATTATCTGTACAAAATTAGAATATATTCTATGCGAATTTGTACTGCATAGTGTATGGATTCAACTGGAAGGCACATGATGATCCTTGTACGTGTAGTGGTGTGAAGCAAACATACCCACAGTGCTGGATTTAAGTTCTGCCTCCACAGCATCATAGTGGGCTGAAAACTTTTTGTCGATGTTGGACTTGACCATGTTGTCCTGCAAGAAATCACCAGAGATCACAGCAAGCCAAATACAAAATAGAAAGGTAAGTTGGGCAATCGAGAAATTGTACTGCAATTTTATTTTAAATGTTACAACCCATTAACACTGAAAAGTCACATATGCTACGAATGATTGAGGAACACTCAAGGTGCTGGAGGGACTTGTAACTGCTTTTGTTCAGGCAGTACTGACTCAAACAGAAACCTAAAGGAATACCCTCCGGTAATTGAACAGCGTGTCTTGATTTGCGAGATTACACTATAGCAGAGGAATACCTTCCTTGTAGGCTATTTCAAGTTCTGCTAGTGTGCTTTCTAACTCAAATCAAAGCTTTTTGGACAGAGTACTATACAACATTGTGTTTAAGCAATGTAATTGTTGTCCTTCAACGATTGACGGCGGGGCATTAACCGTTCATTTATTGATTTGACCGTAAACGCTTTTTCATGGTAGCCTGTCAAAGTAATATGAACTACGTGTTGTTCTACCTCCGCAATCTTTTGCTTCAGCTGTTCAAGCTGTTCTCTCTCTTTCTCTCGTTTCTTTATCAGCTGCATGGCTCTTCCAGCCTCGCTGGCAGCACCCTTGTACTGCGCCATAATGCGTAAACTCGTTAACAATGACCGATTATAAAAGATCTAAAGCAGGACAATAAATAAAATGTCTTTAAATATTTAGTCTACAAGCGATTAATGTATATCTCCCAGAGAGAAACCCTTGACCAAGGAACTAGACTAGAGAAACACAACCAATCGTAACCTAATCACAACAAGAAAGATGGCGATGTCGAAATGCATGCTGGATAGGTTTCCTCTGGTTACGTTCGCCACCATCTGGACTGGAGTGTCATCGTGGGAATGTTTTTTTTACTGATCGTGGGAATGTTTTTTTTTTACTGAACCAGATTATTACTAAACTAAAATTAAATAACATGAAATTAATTTATAGGCCTACCCACATACACGTGTACATTTGAATGTCTAATCCGATAACTTTTCATCAACTGCACAGTATGGAGGACCAGGACTGCCATAATAAAAAATAAAAATAAAAATAAATAAAAGTATCAATAAATAAACGTATAAATAATTAAATAAATATAAAAATTATTGAAAAAAATATTACATTTTTGTATTAAAAAATGCTATTTCTGTATTTTTACATGTATTTATTTATTTATTTGTGCAGTTCTACATTTATTCATTTAATAATTTTACATACATTTATTTATTCTTAAATGTATTTATTTCAACATTATTTTATTTTATTATTCATTTATTAATGTATTTCAACATTTATTTATTTATTTATTTATTTATTTATTACCGTATTTCCACATTTCCTTGTTTTACTTATTTCCTTTACTTATATGTGTGCAGATGCTTCTGGTCACGCCCTAAATTTACTGATTGGCTGAAAAAAACCCGGAGTTTTGGTCTCGTGACCACCTCTTTCCAGTTTTCTGGCATTTCCTGGTTAATAGTGTCTTAATGTATGCATTTAGCTGCTTATAGTTATGATTATAGGTAGTTATCAGCAGCTGTTTAACATGTATGCATACATTTATTACAAATGTAAAAGTTAGGGTAACATAGATATAACGTTGTTGGAATACGGGTAGGAAAAACATTGATTGCACTTTTGACCATTCAGCAAATCACATGACATATTCTGAAACCTTGCAATACAACAGACAACGGACCGCAACGGACCCATTACTGCTTTAAATAGGTACGCTTCCTCATTGCAAACAAGGGGAATCATTTGTATACCAGACGGTATTCATCGACATATATTTGTGTTTAGCAGAGTTATTTCTGAGCTCTGAAAAACAAAACACACATTTTCATAACAGTGTGATTTTAAAAAAAAAGTTTTGCTTTATTAACAGGAATGTCTGACTTAAAGATGGAAGAATTTAGAAGGGTTATTCAAACCGAACTTGATCGTGTTGTGGATTTCTGGTTGAAATATTCTCACGACACCGTACATGGGTAAAGTGTTCAATAAATCAACCACAGTACTTGCATTTTCTTCATCACAATGCATCATCATGTTGTACTGTCACTCAATTTGTTTTTGATTACATCGCTGTAGAAGAACTAGACAGTAAATGGTAAATTTAACAAAATATTGCTATATTTAAGTGATACTGCATGGAGTCCATTTTATATGTTTTGAGGTTGACCTGGAATTTTTTTATGTGCTCTTTTTAGAGGGTTTTTCACTTGCATTGGAAAGGATGGGAAAGTTTATGATGATCTGAAATATGTCTGGTTACAGGGTAGGCAGGTAAATCCTTTTACTGTTGCTACTGTTGCCTCCATAAATAAAATGATCAAATGTAGACACTTTGTGTTCTGACACTTTGTGTTCATATTAGGTGTGGATGTACTGCCGCTTGTATAGAACAATGAAGCGTTTCCATAAACCAGAGATCCTTGAGGCAGCAATGGCTGGTGAGTCATATCTGTTGAACCTTTTGTGTAGGCTATACTGTAAATTTTGTCTGAATAACAGTAGAAGGGAATACCAGTAGGTCTTTTATATATCTAAACCATAAACTGGGGATAATGGGGTAAGTCAAGGCAATAGGTAAGGTAAGACACTCACTATACCATAACCATAAACGGATATTATTCTGTGACCACATATTAAGGAAAAGTGTACTTTCTTCATTGTTGTCACATGAAAAGATATGCTCACATATTTGCAAATGTGTGAGGGGTGTACTCACTTTTGTGAGATACTGTATATATATTATATATCACCTATATGCTGCATTGTAAACGTAAATGCAATGAACGCGAAACAAAGGCACTATAAAAGGAACTATTTATTTCAAAATGACAGTTTATAATATAATGTTCATCATCTTGACGGATTCAGAAAGTCTACAGCAAGCACATGTAGGCTACAGGCTGCGCAATTGGGGGGAAAAACGCTCAACTCGGGCTTGGGCCGAGAATTGTGTTAAGCTGTCGGGCCTGGGCCTGGGCCGGGCTCTAGCCTGAGCGTCTCGGGCCTGGACCTGGGCCGGGCTTGGACCTACATTTGAGGCCTGTGCATGGGTATAGTCTGCGACGATTTCCGAATCCTTCCTGATATCTCCCACGTGTTGCCTATCTATCTACAGTGCCGTATCTAATAACAAGGCTATACAAATGAGATAAAGGAAATATGGCTTCTACCAGGAAGTGACTTCTGATTGAATGGTGTCATTTTCTTGTTGAAGATTTTAGCTTCATTTAGAATTAATTATCCACAGTGTAATATCCTATGACGTCAGTGGGCCACTTTTAATAGGACCAAAATAGGTCTAAGGGATTGAGGCTTGCATGGAAAATGAAGAAAATCTCCTAAAGCCTCATATTTCAGGCCTCCTAGGCTGAAGAAGTAATTACAGAGAAGAGTAACATGAGAAGCTCAACACAAGGAATTTGTGGTTTATGCTGCACACGTGGACTATAGCCTAACATAAAACACCCTAAAAGGTCAGATGGCTGTGGTCTAACAACACTGTTATTTTCCCACAACCATGTTCAGTTCATTAGAGAAACTTGACTTATGGTGACGTTTGGTGCCACTGAACCCATGATGAAATATTTACGTATGTGCCATGAGTTTTATTTATCCTGCCAGACAGAAGACTAACTGTTTATATTTGATATTATATTGCCATTCAAGTAGCCCTGACTAACCTGACTGACCCTGATTAAGTGCTACTGGAAAAGCACCTGCAGTCTTTGATGCCCAGCGGCGGCCTGCCTCATTGAAGGCAGCCATGCCCCTTATAGTGGCACGCAAGATCCCCCAATGGAACATGGCCACTGGGTCCATCCCGATGAGCTGGCGCACATAAGCGCGGTCACTGCTCCGCAACAAGGCCACAATGTCCGGACGCATGTGGTCTGTGTTCTTCTCCCGGAAATCCTAATGGGGTCAACCACAATAAAGCCACATTGTTGGTTTATTTGTGATTCAGTTTTTGGAGAAAATAGCTTAACAGGAGCATGTACTGCCAGTGGTTGTTACAATATGCTGTAATTAGGTTATATAGTAAATGCAGTGTCTTAATAAAAGCCCATACCTTGATCTGGTACTTGACATTCCCAGCAAAGTGATGGATTACAAAAGCAGGCTCCATGACTGGGGTGGGAACAAAGTACTTGTTCCCCTGATGCTGCTGCTTGAACTTGGCCAGCAGAGTCTTGTCTGTTGCATGAGGGAAACTGGAGCAGAGGAGGGGCATTAGTTTATTACTGTAGCTGTACTGTAACTGTCAAGTCACTGGATATCTTGAAAGCTCTACGATGTCTGGCTTCATCATAATAATAGAACTGTGCTGGCTTGTCTCTGAGTGGCCGTGTACGTGTTCCTTACTTGCTCTCCTCATCCAACAGGTACAGCAAACCAGTGGGCTTCTTGCTGATGAGATGGATACAGCCCACATTGTCTGTGTAGTCGATGTTGTGCCAGGTGATGCCCTCGGCCTGGTACTCCTCCTGAGAGAAAACAGGAAGGACCATTATGTTACTTGTCTTTTTAGTTTGTATGCTCATTTTACATTACGGGTGTACCTCATTTATTAGAAAGAATAATAATTAATTAATAAAAGGTATAGTCAACTATTGCAAACTAAACGTAAGCTGATACAGTTTTCACCAAACATCTCCTCGCATTTCGCCATCTTACCGCTCTGTGCGTGTTGAAAAAATAATCTGATGCTTCTAGTGGTTTAAATGATTTGTGATATCACACACTGAAACAGCAGCATAAGAGTGCATGCTTTTAACCTGAGAAATAGCTCAAATAGCAAAACAAGCCTTTATAGTCCAAAGTATGTTATTCTTTTATTAATTCCACCACAAAAACAAAGCGGTTCACCTGCTCAAGTTTGAAGATGTGCTGGTTGAAGTAATATTGCAACTGCTCGTTTGCATAGTTGATACAGAACTGCTCAAAGCTGTTGGTTTCAAAGTCCTCAAAGCCAAATATGTCCAGGACACCAATGGATAAACACTGAGAAAGACAAAAGTTGATAACAATTGACAGACAACTAATATAGTCCTCATCACCTCCTAGGTAAAAGTAGTATTTATCCACTTCTATTGTCCATTACAGCCTTCCGTAGAATAAAAAAAAGAAAAAGACTGTCCAACAAGTTCTTACTGAGACAGATTCCTCCATATCCTTCTTGTTGAGTAGTGCATGATTGATGCGCAAGACAATCCAGTCAAACAAGGCACTGTACAGGGACTTGGCCATGGAATCTCTGGCTGTGACGGCCTGATGAGAGGGATAGCCAGAGAGAGAGAGAGGGAGGGGGGTGTGGGGAGAGATAGAGAGAGAATTAGATGACAATGTCAATAAGGAACAGGAAAGTGACTATACTGAAACTGCAGAGACAGCCAGTGCACTGAATATTAAAACAAAATGAAATAAATGTTTTTTTTTTATTTTGTTTTTATCAGTAAAACAGAATAGACCAAACGGATATTATTATAGCTGTGTGTAACAGCTGGGTCTTACCTCGCTCTGACTGTAGGGGAGTATCAACTTATCATTGACTGTTACGGTTTTCCTCTTTGTCAATGCCTCAACCAACAGTTCCTCTTTAACCTGAGAAGAGAAGACATGTTGATACAAACGGCTCACACACATGCTCACAGAATGTGGGCTGGCACACAGAGACCACATACACGTAACAATGACGCTGCGCAACATGCTTATGCTCATTACTGTATGTTATGCTTATGTTTACTTCTTGCATTGAAGTGGCCTTACTACCTTAAGCAGATCTGAGAGTGTGGCCAGGATCTCAGGGGGCCCCACATCCAATCCCTCATCTCGACCTGTAGCTTTCCGACTGTAGGTAACGTTTCCCAGGTACAGGATTGCCGAAAGCACAGAGAAGATCCTGTATAACAGGTGTGACATTTTTATTATATACACAGACATAATGCAGAAGTTGCTATACATACTATAAATTATAATTATGAATAAGAAAAGCCCATCTGACAAAGAAAACGATTGCTTATACACTCATTAAACTGATTGTTAATACCTATTAAAGGTAGTCAGCTATAGCAAGCTAATTGTAAGTCAATGTACTTCACCAAATATCTCCCTGCATGTCGCTAGTTAATTAACCCTTAAGTGCGTGTTGAGAAAAAAAAAAATCTGATACTTCTACACAGCCTTGGCTACGTAAATAACAACATAAACAAAGTGGCAAACACTGCTCACATCAACAAAGCCGTAGTATGCTTTGCTTCACAATGCGTTTAGAGGTGTGGAGCGGTATCACGGAGGGATAGTTTTGATTTGAGCTCGACGTTAGCAGGCGTTTGACAATAACTAATCCTAA
Source organism: Forbesichthys papilliferus (assembly GCA_025399855.1). Classification (NCBI taxonomy): domain Eukaryota; kingdom Metazoa; phylum Chordata; class Actinopteri; order Percopsiformes; family Amblyopsidae; genus Forbesichthys; species Forbesichthys papilliferus. The sequence goes on from JAODOY010021516.1 coordinate 24,313, forward strand.
AGGTCATCATTTGTTTTGGAATACAAAGAGGGCATCATTTATATAGGTATAGCACTTTATGGGTTTACTAATAGGCAATGCAACTAAATCCACCCACTGCAGATCACCAGACAGTACATTCTTATTCAGTTCTTGTACATAGAATGCATGTTGGCTGGTTCACTCACTGCTTCTTGGTGGCAGGAAGAAAGCCAACCATCTCCATGGCCTGCTGGAGCCTCTCAAAGTCATGCCGCAGGTCCTCCTCATCTTCTATCTGGAAATTTTGCTGCAGGACGGGCCAGGGACCAAGAGAACAGGACACACCACAGGCGGGGGGGGGGGGGGGGGGGGGGATTTGGGTTGTGGGGGTGGGTGGGGGGGGGGGGGGGGGGTGTT
>JAODOY010021526.1:0-24689 GCA_025399855.1 Forbesichthys papilliferus
GCAGTCCAAAGGTCAGCCGCAATCAATCTGTCCCGGCATTATTCATTATCCCTGGTGCAGCAGGACAGATTTAAGTTGATTTTCCCTTATTTATCACTGGTTATGGAAATTCAGTAATAATTGACAGTGTTGAGTTTAGTTGTCATCATCTGGGGTTTCATGTAATCATCGTGTGTGTACATTCCAAACTGACATCTGGCATACGGGGAAATAGTCCTATGATTTGCGTGTGCACAAAATGATTGAGATTAATCAAACTGGTGTTACAGATATATAAATCACAGCCATATTACAGTATACTTCTGCGTATGTGAACAAGTTTACGATGCCCACCCAATTACAGGCTATACTATAAGGTAACATAATTCATCTGATAGAGTTTGCAGATTGTATGGATATTTCACGAGCCAACATGCAGTCCGACGAAAACAGAAAAAAAAGCTTCATTCCTTCGAATCCTGTCTGAACTGGAGAAGGCACACCGCCCGGGGCCCGTGTCGGGTTCCAGGCCCGTGCAGGGCTCCAGGCCCGTGCAGGGCTCCAGGCTCGTGCAGGGCTCCAGACCCGTGCAGGGCTCCAGGCCCGTGCAGGGCTCCAGGCTCGTGCCGGGTTCCAGACCCGTGCAGGGCTCCAGGCCTGTGCAGGGTTCCAGGCCCGTGCAGGGTTATAGACCCGTGCAGGGCTCTAGACCCGTGCAGGGTTCTAGGCTCGTGCAGGGCTCTAGGCCCGTGCAGGGTTCTAGGCTCGTGCAGGGTTCTAGACCCGTGCAGGGTTATAGACCCGTGCAGGGTTATAGACCCGTGCAGGGCTCTAGACCCTTGCAGGGCTCTAGGCCCGTGCAGGGCTCTAGGCTCAGACTACCCTGTTAATCAACGTGAAAAGCATCCAGAAACACAACTGACCTGTAAGTGAACATTAATAGGCATAATTATTAAAATATTCAACAGGTTTGCCAATACCAATTTATAACACAAAACACATCTTAATGTTGGTCACAGGGAATTCTAATGACCTATTATTAAAATTATGTTTAATTGGTTGCTGAGAGGCTGCTGCTATCAGAGACACCAAACACTTGATAGCTTTTACAAAACAGCCAAAAGACTCTTCGGCAGTTACAAGTGGGAATGGACTAAGATGCCATTAGAACTTGAGATGCCAAAGCTTACAAAGGATAGGACTTGGGGGGGTACAATTAGTTTGCCTCTCCCTCGTCTGTCCTGGCAGATGTCGACCAGGACAGCTCTGGTGCAAAGAAGTGGGCATGGTCCATATGATGCACGTGAAAGTGCACTTGTCCAACAGCACATTCTTCTCTGTCTCCGCTGTAGAGAAACTGGACACTCTGGAGGAGTGGGTGAGAGAGATTTTCAGCGAGGTGCCCTACAAGTGAGTCTGTCGGTGTTGGAGAACACTCGTTTAGAGCAAGGGTGTGAAGTGGTGGCAGTGCAGCACCAGAGAAGTCCTCATGCTGTCGATTAGCAGCGCGAGGGAACGCGGCTGTTTATGAGGTTACCGTGGAGATGAATTCAATGTGTAAATTGCCAACCGGCTTCAGTTACAAGAGGAGGATTACTGCTGGAATTCAGCAATTGGGCAATCTGTGAAAAGCTTTTCCATGATCTTCTTTTATTTATACAATTTCTCTAACATTATTTAGTAAGCTATCATATACTGTTGACCTGACATGAGATGGTAAATGGACTGCATTTATATAGCACTTTTATCAAAAGTGCTTTACAGTAATTTGCCTCACATTCACCCATTCACAGACATTCATATACCAATGGTGATCGCTGCCATGCGTGGTGAGACCAACCACCGGGAGCAGTTAGAGGGGTAGGGGGTTAGGCAGACACCCAGACCACTCGACCATCCTGTCCCCCATATGGTTTGTTTCACACGACCATATTGCAAGTGTTTGAAAAGGACAGGCGCTTTAAAAAAATACTTGGTGACAATGGACAAACCTGTGAACCAATACAGACATTTGTTGAATCGAACTCTTGTCGAAGCCAGTCGGCAGAAGAGAAAACATACTTTCCTTTGAGAAAAGCGTTTAGTGTCGTTCTTTGCTCTTTTAATACATTCTTATAAACCAATGTTATTGCAGCATCTACGTTAACCTCCGTAGGAACCGCCATTGTTGTTTTCACGTTGCTAAACCACACCTGTATATTTCAGTATGTCGCTGATTGGTCACACACTGTTGACTGGACTGAAGCGCAACGACTTCAAGCTTTCCAGACTCTCAGAACAAAGTCAAACTAAAGCTTGCAAGACCATCCTTGTCTAAAATAATACACTGTACCTAAAATGGCTGTGATGCAATAGTTACAATGGCCTTTAATATGTCCTCTCCTATGTGGTTTCCAGTGAGCAGCCCAAGCCAGACTTCTCTGATCTGCAGGAGCCTTTTGATACGCCCTTCTTCTGCAAGATGTACAAAGGTACTGACATGTCTGCATAATAATAATAATAATTATTATTATTATTATTATTATTATTATTATTATGTGTTAGTCTGTGTGTCTCAGTCTGCCTCTCTCAGAGATGGGAGACTTGAGTCGCTAATTTTAAGACTTGAGACTTGCTTCATTTAAACAGGTAAAAGACTACTTGACTTTAACTCGGAATTAATGACCTGAGACTTGACTTTGACTCGGTATTAAAGACCTGAGACTTGACTTTGACTCTGTATTAATGACCTGAGACTTGACTTTAACTCGGTATTAATGACCTGAGACTTGACTTTGACTCGGTATTAAAGACCTGAGACTTGACTTTGACTCGGTATTAATGACCTGAGACTTGACTTTGACTGGAGACAGTTGACTCGAAAAAGGACTTGACTTTTTTTTTTTAATGCTTATGTAATATGTTGGGTTACTGTAAGTTTTGTTTTGAAAACATGATTGGGGGATTTCTATTGCAATGCGCGCTAACCTGGCAACCTACCAAGACGCATCAGACCTATAGATCTACAGTATACAAGAATGGTCAGAGCAGCAGAGGCCTACACAACAGAAGCGTTCATGGAACGGGCTATTCCAAAAATAATACGGTTTGGATTGAAGAATTATGTTGTCGATGGCTGGACAATAATTCAATATCAATGTACAGGATATCGCAATATGCATTTTTTCAATAACGGCGATATGATTTAAAAACGTATTTCTGGTATTTGATAAGCTATATATTACACAGCTTTTGCCACTAAATTACAGGCGCAGCAGTCAGTTGTATTCCAGGCGAACAGAGAGAATAGAAACTAAGTGCGTGATGTCATGCACTACAGATACACAAGCTGTTTTCACGTGCCAAACTATTATATTAACTTTCTCACCTAACAGAAAATGTAACATAAAGGCTAAATATTATGTATTACGCCAGCTTCTTCCACTAACACGTTAGTCATGTATTCTGTGGAACTCGCAATATATCGAATCTGTGTCGCGATGCGCATCATATCACCATATTCTTGCCAATGCACCCCCCTAGCCTCTACTGTGTATTCCTAGTGGTTCCAGTGTGTAAGGAGCATGCGTTGACCATCACCTGGGGTCTGCCCCCTCAGGATAAGCACTACAGGTAAGTCAAAACACATTTACCTGTACAGCATTTGGCAGATGCTTTTATCCAAAGCAACTTACATGTAGTATATGTGTCATCAGTTGGACAGGTCACACACCAGCAATTATAAGCAAACAATATTATATCAGAATAGTTAGAGCTTATTGTGTAGTGGATCAGTGCATGTGTTTGTGTGTGTGTGTGTGTGTGTGTATACAGCGTATGTATATTTATGTAAATGGTATATGTATGTATATATAGACAGTATATATATACACACATATATATATATTTATATATATTTATATATATATTTATAATCCAGTCTATGCAACGCTAAATAAAGCTGCTTGCTTTTCACATTCACTTGACTCACGCTATACATAAGATCACAGAGGTCTGTCATTCCACACCAATCTGCTGCTGCAGCTGAGAACATTTGACCAGTGTGCTCATTGAGTTATTTAGCGAATGCTATCTGTGATATACTGTACACAGTATGAGGCAATGCATCAATATGACTGTTGCGTCTATATCTTAAATCACCATTAAGGTCATGTAGAATAAACTTTAAGATCCATACTGCATATCCAGATATAAAACAATAGTTTCAGACCGCACATGGTTTGTGACAGATTTGTCCAGGGAACATGTAAAAAAAAACAAATCACTCATTAGTTATAAATGATCAAATGCGGATGTTGTGTGTTGATTAGATGTTGAACTCTGTAGTGGCTCATGTGCTCTTGTGGTTTCGCTTCTGTTTATGGCAACGAGGTTTCTCATCACGATTACCAACATGGATCTGTTAAAACACAAACACATGCAGACACGTGATATCATGACTGTTTTGAGTTGATAAACCACAATCACTATAACTTTGTGAGCTATGAATGGCTGAGACTGTTGCTACCAATTGAACGTAAGAAGTATATTCAGTAGTGTACAGGTGAGGCCTGTACACTCCATGATTGCATACCGTAGTGGCCACTGAACCCTACGTTTCACTCCCCAGCTGATGTTTACAGACACAAGCGTGCATGTGGCTATGGGCGGGTAGAGAGGATGTGAGCGCTGGAGAAGGGGGGGGGGAGAGGAGTGCACGTCAATAACGCTGCGCTGGTGGTTTTGGCGTAGTTCTGAAAACAAATTGCAGAATATTGTTTCAGAGATGAGAGTTGTTATCAAGTACAGATTGACATTCCTTCTGTATGAGGGTGTGGTGTGTGTGTGTGTGTGTGTGCGTGCGTGCGTGCGCGTGCACGCCAGCATACAGGACATTGCAGAAGTTAACCGGCAAGCTACTTTGTTTACAATGACAGTATGTGGGACTTCAAGACAAAAGGTGTTTACAGTAAACCCCCTTGCTCACAAGAGGGAGGGTCTATCTATACAGTTGCTTAAAGATAGATGCAGCAGCATACTAACTCCCTCGGACAGCACCTGACATTTGTTTGCATCCAGAAAAGCCAAGAGTATGGGCTCCGCTTCCAGCCTGTTTGCTTTACAACACATATATCATGTTTATAGTGGCATTCAACAAACTGGGAGGGTGTATAGTTGTGGTATAGTTGTGACACCAAGTTAATATGCCCCACAGTGTGCGTTGGTGTCTAGAGTGTTAGTGTTGTCTTCCAGTCAATAATGTAGGCTTTATGATCGCCATGGCATTTAAGTACTGAAGGTGTGTGCATGCCTGAATGGAAAAGCAAATACGGTTAACGGTTTTAGATGACGAAGCGAAACTGAGAATGGGTCTAGACTTGCTGGGATGAGTGTTGGGGGGGAGGCAGTGACAGGAAGCTGTGGTCCACACACACACACACGCACAGACATGGAGTAGTACTCAGCAGTCTCCCCCCCCGTCATGGATTTGAGCCTGTGGTTCTGTTGTGTGGTCAGTTGTGTTGCCTGAAGGGCCCTGGATTTATTCAGTATTCTGTGATTTAGCCAGAATTCTTATTTTTAAAGTCATCCAATGTTGAACAAGCTAGTCAGATCTGATCCCAGGTGTGACATAAATTCTGAATTGTAGCCAATTAAATCTGACCTACACCACGTCCAGTGATAGCCAATCAAGAAATACTATACTTATACTATACTATAAATAGTCCAGCACCAAATGAGTCAGAATGCTCTGTCCAGTATGACAGTTAAAATGATATTGGCCACGTCTTTCCAACAAATTAGACAGTGAACATTTGTTAGTGAATAATATTTTTATTAAATAAAAATGATCTTTGTTTTTAAAAATTTTCAGTGTGATTATATTTCTAGCATAAAAAAAAACCTGACACCATTCTGTATATTTTGTATTTTGTATAAGATGTCAATATGCCGCATTTGTTAATAAATATTGGGGATAATGGACTTTAAGGTTCTCAAAAATAATCAGTAATAGGCTGATGAGGTAATGAAGACACTCAGTATAATCTAATACATGTTCCATAGGGGCCTCCTTATCCAGGAAGTCATGAGTTATTTTGTTTTAGCAAGACGAGAAGCAGTAAAACGGTCTACAGTAACATCAAACCATTGCCAAGCTAAAAGAGAATTCTGGCCACAATGACAGGGACGTATTTTCCCATCTCCCTTGTGGTAATCATTTCGTGTTATACTGTATGAGAGATGTGTGTGTTGTGTGATGCATGTTGTGTGTGTGTGAGAGCAAGCTTTTACAATGTGTCACTACAATGTCATAGCAGAATATTTAAATGTGTGCAACAGTTCAATCAACCTTTTCATGTAATTAGAACTACCCCCTACGGCATATGTTACATTAGAAGGGAAATCCCTGTGTGTGTGTGCCATCACTTTCTCTGTCTCTCTTCTATTTCCCCCCCTCTCTCTCTCTCTCTCTCTCTCCTCTCTCTCTTCCCTCCCTGCCCTCCCTGTCTTCCCCTTGTGTATTAAAGGGAGGGGGATGTTATGATGACGTGGTACAGCAGACATAGCGGTGTTTTTTACAGAGGAAGGGGTTCTGCGGTGGGTCTGGTGGGGAGGCTAGTCTAGTCCAGAGGTCAGTGCAGAGAGGAGGTTCCAGGGGCGGTGCGCTATAGGCCCGTTGCTGCCGGGACGGAGCCACGGCAAGGGGGAACGGGAATTAGCCTCTTGGCGGTCGACATTGAGTCACGCGGGGAACCGGCTCAAACTGGATCAGTGACGAGCACGCTCCCACACATTGTCATCTCTCGTCAGCATCAGCTGTCTCCATGGCTACACTTGTGGTCTGATGTTGGTTGGTGTTCTGAGTGAGACTAATGCGCTATGGTGAATGGACTGCGCTTACATAGCGCTGATCCTGCCACTCAAAGCGCTGCACCGTATCGCCTCACATTCACCCTCACACACACACACACACACACACGCATACACCGAGACACCTCCACCCTTTGTGATGAGTTAGCGGGGCTAGAACTCTGCTGCCCTTTAATATGTGTGTGTTTGGTTTAAGATTCACTGTCAAATACCATGTACAGGTCTTTGCTCGTTGCCTCACAAGTACAGGTGCTTGTGCACGTTTGTTTGCCTTTGTACTAAGCAGGTTACTGTGACAGTCTGTCCTTTTGTGTGTGTGTGTGTGTATGAAAGGAGTGGTGTTATGGCCATGGTCAATGTTGGCTTTATAGTGTGTGTTGCAACTACTGAGTAGTCTATTTGTTGGCTGCATGTGTACTCTGTCTGTGTATATACACGGTATGTGTTTTGTAAAGGGCTTAAAAGCTCATAAAGCATAACTGCCATTCAATTTCATGCTAATGCTATATAGGTTCTTAATCTGGATGCTGAGAGGTTTTGGTGTCCCCGTAGCTTTTTCAGTTTTCCTCGTTTGGGCAGGTCACTACGCCTAAGGCTGTGCCACGTGATTAAAGATGCTCTCTGTTGCATGTCTGTACTTGTAGTGGTGAAACAAGGAAGTCGATTGCAAGAGTGTTCCCATGGTCAGAAACCACTGTCATGGGACAATGAGGTTAGTTCAACTTAATCTGTGTTCCCCTGTTGTGGAGGGGTTTTTAAATGTGCTATGTGATAGCAAAACTGATCTCTTTCCAATGCTTCGGAAGGGAACAGTGGCTAAAATGAAAACAATACTTCAGAAGACTGATGATGTGGTTTATATTATAATATAATTGCCAATAGTTATTTCACTCTGCAAAAATGTAATGTTTCCTTTCCAAATTTCTTATCTATTTTTGATACTGTACAGACCATGTCAATGTTGGTCAGACAGATGAGGACTATTAAATGATACAATTAATATAGTGGTAGTTTTGCTGCATGGTGCAATGACAATACTGTGCTGTAGTTAAATGTCCCTGCTGTTGAGGATAATTGCCTGAGGCAAGTTGGAACTGTAACAACGGGAAATATCTCAACAGCGATTGGCTAAAGCCATAACTGATTAAAAAAAAAGATTGATAGTATACTAATGCAAGTAGTCATGTGACTGCTGTTGGGAATACTTTCATATATTTACTAGACCTTGGTTTACTTTGACTTAAGTTTGAATGGCTAATGTTTGTCTTTTCATATGATAATACATAAACGCATACTATTAATAGTGAATGTTTGTCCATCTTATAGCTCTGTTTTTGGAAAACCTTTAAGAACAACCATTCTTTACAGCTACATATATATAGTATATGTTGTCACTATTGTGAATATTCCCACCAATAGCCCCTATCGCCTAACCTGACATGCCAGAGGAACTGTTGTCACAAGTCCATCTGGGGAGTCGTACATTGAAACAGTGAAATTACATATCCCCCAGTTGAACCCCATCAATCACAACACGGATGACTTTCCCACAGACAATTCATTTCACTCCCATCTTTCTATTTAACCTGCCTGCTTGTTATGGTTTGTAGCTCATGGAGCGAATGCGGTGGTCTGTAACCTGCCTTACTCTGTCTTACCTTTGACCTGAGCCTGTTGATTTACCTGCCTGAGGCTCACAGATTATTTTGGGTGTTGTTTGTGCATCGCCTGACCCTTGGCTGTTCTGATCTGATTCTCACATGCCGGACTGGCATTGTCACTGTTTGAAAAGGGCAGGCACTTTGAAATAATACGTCTGTCGGTGGTGTTCGCTCCAAACAAATGAGAGAAGATGCGTAAATAGAGAGTGCAATTTGGTTTTGCGCTGAAGATTCGCCGCCTCTGAAAAGCAGGCTTTCTAACCAGTTTGCACGTTGCTTGAGAAAACAATGGCGGGTCAACCGAGCGAAGCCAAGACGCAGGCCAAGACGTGCCGGGAAGATAATTTGCGCCCTGTTCAAATAAATGTATTTTTCCACTTCCCTATGGGAAGCTATACTACAGCATTCATATACTGTAGTGTAATTGTTTATTGTCGCCCAAACGTAATTCTTTTGGGGGTAGAATTACACCCGTTGTCGCTAGGTTTGATGAAACATCATAGAAAAGTTTAATCTATTTAATGACCATTCATGTTTGGTTTTCTTTGTCGGCAGTTCCATTCCTTTCAGGATTTACAGTATTTACGATAATCCTGGCCTGGCTTCTCAGGATAACAAATTATCTGGAATTACAATAGCATTTTAACAGCCACCCTTCTGGCAATCAGGGGTTAATGAGATGACGTTGAAGTCAAGCGTGTTTCCAAATGGTGGTAGAGCTAGATGAGGCGATCAAAACAGTTGTAGCAAGGCCGATTAAGGCGGTTAAACGCTGAGAAATAGCATTAAAATTAACCAGAGGTAGGAGGCAACGACTGTCCACTTCCCAATGGAGTGTTTGCTCGACCTTATTCACAAAACATATGGATGGATAGATGGATATTCATGAAGAGAGTTTTAGGTCTGGTTACACTTGGTTAACACCAAGCAATGATAATCCCACGACCCACGGAAAATATGTAGGCACATGCTTTGTGTGTAGGCGTTGTGTGTGTGTGTGTTCTACATCTGAGTCATAGTGTTTTTGCAATACATAGAGTAGCTGTGTATATTTTATGGTGTCAGAACTGATGCAGCTTTCACACCTTCATAGATAAGCTTCACCACCAAATTATTAATTATTACTATTATTAGTTCATTATAGCAAAGGAAAAGTATCATAATTTTCACAGTATTTATTTAGCAAGAAACATATACCAAAAGATGGTGTGTCTATATATAATGTGTATACAGAAATATATGTACATTACCGGATACTGTAATGTATGTATGTGTGTGTGTGTGTGTTCAAACCAGTGTTGTGTGTGTGTGTGTTGTTCATGCAACATTGTCAGTTGCTGATCTGTGTGATGGAGCATTTTTCTCCACAGTATACCGACTGAGATCAGCCTTTGAAGACTCCTGATATGTCAGTATGTACTCCATAAAGGCGAACATTGAGATTAGCATCTTCTAATGTTATGTTGATTTAACACAAACCTCACATTGGAATATCTTGTGTAACCACGGTTACGTCATGCTATTAATAAAACTTACTGAACTAATAATACACAGATTATCGGTTTTAGAAGAGCAAAATATTAGCCAGTTTAGTAACAGTAACATGACATTAGGTATGCAACAAATCACAAGTATGGTTTTCATAAAGTGCAATGCTTTGAGGCAAACCCTTTTAAGTTTCTCTAGCAAGTAAACTTTCTGCGAAACGCCGACCTCAGTAATGCTTGCGGATTTACCGTTGACGAGACATTCGATCCCATTTGCACCGAACATACATTTCTTAGATAACGGATTAAAGGACTCATAAAACCTGCGTTAGTAAACGTATTCTGATGCAACACAGTTATGAAGTGGAACAGTTATGTGTTTCTGAGGTAAAAGCCAGGAAACAATGGGAAAAAAAACAGTTATACGCAATTTTCTGAATGACAAAATCAAACATCAAATACACTACCGGATATTTAAAACCAACTGACTGGAATACAAGCTTGTGTGATGCATTTGAGATTTCAGGTTAACTATGCTCACCCTCACGCACGCATGCACCCACACACACACACACACACACACACACACACACACAGGCTATGAGTCTATCAAAACATGCAAAAAATGGCGATTATTCAATCAGTTGGCACAAGGAAGATTTATAACTTTTACAATTAAACAGACAAAACGTAATTAAAGCACATCTGTTTGATATCTGTTTGGTCGGTTGGACATTAACTGTTTACTAATGAGGAGACACAAACAGGAAATTGTGGATTATGGGTGATTATAGAGGGGGAAATGAAAGGGAATATTACAGTGGATCCACTCAAGGGTTTATCCTGTTCCCATCACGGCCTGGCCCACTGGGATGTAGCGCTTATGTAGCGTGTGCATGCGGACAGAATGTGACAGGTATACTGTACAGGGTTAAGTCTTATATTTTCTTTCATTTGCTTGATCATTGCGTTTTGTGTTTCCGATTGTGCTAATAATGCATTTATTGGTAAATGTGTTGAGGTCGCTTTTTATTTTCTTATTAACTTAAAGGAGCTATAAATATGACTTAGATAAATATAGATTTATACTTTATTGTCCTCTTGAGGAAATTTGTTTTGGGTTCTACAAGCCAGATACAGTAAAACACAACAATATGCAAGATATTACAGAAATAAATGAATAGATACTAAAATACATGAGAAAACATTATAAACACACCTGAAGCATCGATCAGCAAAGTTCCATCCTTACTCCACAACAACTTTTATTTCAGTTTAAGAATCATAATCATAATAGTTATAAACTCTTATTTAAAATCAGAATTGATACAGGCATGAAGGAATTCTTGAATTCTTGATTTATTATAGCCTATTATTGTTGTTGTTATTATTATTATTATTATTATTATGTGTTATTTGTATTATGATTTTTGTTGTTGTCATGTCTGGAATATTTAGTATAGCTTACATTGTGTACACATTGGCATTTTTATTCTAAGAGGTTAGTGTGAATATTGCTGGGAAAGAATTGCGTTTATTTTGAGTATTGTTATGCTTTAGTACTTTCTCTGATTATGTTCTATGGATCACCTCCGTTCGTTATATTCACAGTCCATTTGTCTCTCTCTCTCTCTCTGTGAAAAATAATATACGATAATTTACCGTAACTAAAAGTCTTAATCGTCATAATTCTGATTCATCACATCTACGATAATTACATTTCTGGGCTTTATCATCGCATTATGTGTCTGTGGTCTGTTGACACAAATGTATTAATGTTACCTCAACTGCAGGTTTATATAAATATGTTTAATGGTTATTTGTAAGGCACACACACACACACAATATAACAATGAATCACAATACATCACACAGACAAGCCGTCTAAATGATATTAGCCATATTAGCCATAGCAGGAAGGGAACACACATTGCACACACACACACTTGTCCAAAGAAAAATGCATTTGCGCCTATGCAGATTTGTACAACCACACACACAAACAGTGACTTGTCATCATATAAACATCCATCGCACAGATTGTTTGGCGCAGGGTGCGATGCCACAAGCTATTAGCTAATTGTTGTCACAAGAAAACAGACAGTAGGTAAGAGATGAGGAATGCATTTATGTGAAATGGAAAACTGTGAGAGAGGACCAGAAATGAGCCATGGTGGGTCTCGATATTTAATGCTTCTTGTCCTGCGCCCTTATTCACAATAAATTAGATTGCCTTGCTGAGTAATGCTGGGAAGAGTGGAAATTAAACAGGAAATCAAAAAGAGAGGGATTCACATTATAATGTCATTTAAGCTCACAAAAAAACTTTTTAATGGTCAATTTCTGAAATTGCTGCTAGTATTGTAGTGTTCCCAACTGAAAGAAAACAAGTGCATCGCAATCAATGCTATTTGCTGACCGAAACAGTTACTGTACCTTCTGTCTCTACTGGTATGTTGAAATACAAATGGGTGTATTTATATAGCGCTTTTATCCAAAGTGCTTTACAGTATTTTGCCTGACATTCACCCAGTCACACACTTTCAATTCCAATGGTGATTGCTGGGTCACCTTGGGTGTCTTAAAACCTGTTTGCTCTATTAGTTTGGCTTTACATTGTGAGTTTTCAGTGCATGCCGATGTACAGTAAATGGTTCCATTTGGACGTGTTCGTACATGCTTGCACTGTTGAGGTATTTGTCAGGGGATTCTAGTGGCAGTGATGTAAACTACACATAAATGGTTCTTTTACACGCCTTCTGACACTCAGCTGTTTGTTAAATAAACCACTTGTTAAATTGCCAATATGTCTTATTTCTTCAGACTTTCCAATCCACAAAACAACATCAAACAAGAGTCAACAGCAATGAAAGGTGTTTGGCATTGTCAGAGATGATTTGGCAATTGTTTCATGGGCGCAACCCACATAACTCAGCTCTGCTGCTCATCTCACAAATGCATGATCCTTACTAATGTGGCATCTTTTAAAAGGGAAATAATCAGGCTTTCCAGTGGTATGAGATGTATTGTCAAGAAGTATTGTTACACAACAAATAAATAATCTACCAAACATAAATGTTCTTAACTTTTTGTGGTATGGTTATGTCTAACAAGGACATAAACCATTGTCATAACGGACAGCTATTCTGTTTAGTGTTATTACCAGACGCTTATAAGGCCATGGCCATTTGTTTATCAGGAGTTTCAAACAGACAATGCATGACCAATATTCCAGATATATAGATTTGGATGCCTCCTTGATATTTATTCCTTTTTTATGTTTGCTTATGAGATGGATTGGGCACATTATAATTTAAAGCCTACTGTTCCTGTAGAAACTTAGATTGTCCAGATGGACATTTCTCTTCCGAATTTAAGGAAAACTTTTGTTGAATGCGTTAAGAGCAAAAGCACTATGTATATGACAGCGTGAGAGTCTCACCATGTTCTGTGTTTATTATGCGTGTGATTGTGAAGATATGACATACAGTAAGAAGGCAGATATAACAGATTTGAATTGCGTATGTAGTATATTTTGACAAGCTATGATACACTACAGCGATGTCAGTTCAAAACATTCAGATTCCTTTACAGTACACGAATGACAGAAAACAGCAAGAATACAATACACCACATCCAGGTTACTTTGAATCATTGGTGGCTTTCTTTGTTGACATCACTTTTGATACATGCACGCACACACACACACAAATACACTGAAAAGCTTATTACACAGGCACACAACACAGACACACACACACACACACAAGAGCATTCACAGGAAACCTTAAATAACTCGTAATGTTTTATGACTCCATTGTTGTATTTTACATCATAACTATCAACAGCTTAAGCAAAGTACCAAACAGTTTGCTGTCTCACACAGCAATACAATAACCGGTGCTTTGTCATGCTTCTCGGTATATAATGTACTTTTTAACTAACCAATTGTCATTTGATTACTTCCCACTTGACTAGCGAATAGTGATTGAGCAGTGTGTCCCTGCAACACACAGAACTGCCACCATAATTCTCTACTGTACATCTCCATTAAGGTAAAGTTATTAAAAAATTAGGAAGAAAAATGCTAATTCGATATGGGAATAATGTGTGTTTAGTTATAAGGTACACATTGCCTCTTTAATGGTACTGTAAGTGATACATTGCCCTTTTTATCTTTATTTTATATTTTTTCATTTCAAATTAAATCAGACAGAGGCAATTTGGCTAGCAAGGAAGCGGGGTCTCTTACTTGCCACAGTACCTTTAACGATAAATACTTTTAGGTCTGTATAGGCATTTTTGTTGAAATTTGAGGACAACTTCCTAGGGCATATTTTCTTGGTCTGGTTCAGCTGGCAGGAGATTGGACTACATTCACAACGCATCAGTAAAGCTTTGATGGTGATTTTCAAACGCAGGCACTAGGAGACGATTACGCCACCATCATCAATCAGTCAGAATAAGACCAGATGAGTTTCCCGAACACAGGCACTTAATTGCTGTCTACGTTGACTGATCTATTGTGATTGGTAGATGGTTCTCTGTTCTGGTCCCAAATGTTTTTTAACTGCAGAATTGCAATTTCAGAGTTTGACGTTCAAAGCACAGATGTGGTTTCTTAATTATCTCAGTTTTGGTATTTCCAAATAAAAACATTTGAAAAAGAAGCTATTCAAAACAAGCTAATGGTGAGCTTGTTCAATATTTGTCTAAGCTCACACAACCACACTGACTTTGTCAAAGTTGTTAGTGCCCCAAAGGAATCAGATCGGTATGTTTAGCAAGTCACAGTTCTTTTGATTTTAAGGCATTTTAAAAAGTAACTACATTACCTACAATTATACCCAAATCATACGCAAACATTTACTCTCAATTCATTCATAAAAACACATTCAAGTTTTTTTTTTTTTTTAAATATCAGAGGTCACATTGAGAATCTCTGCACTGTCAACAAGTAAACCACAGTCACATTGCACAACAATAAAAATAACATTATGTAATATATTAAAGACATATAATATACATAACACATTTGGTTAGGGTAACCCTAACATTTTGACATCATTTTCTGTTCATCTTTTTCTCTTAAGTCATGCCTGTGCGGCCCCCCCTGAATATAGTGCTAAACATGGTCGGAACTTTCCTGAATATTTTCTCGAGACTTCTTTGACACTTTGACCTTTCTAGTGAGAGTATGGTGATGGGAACAGGTCATCCCATCAGACTGGAGGTTGAGGTCAAAGGTTAACAATCCCGAAGTTGATCGATACTGTGTCTTGTCTTTAGGGAGTGGGTAGGCTGACTATCATCACCAAATATGTGGTGATTGCAAAAAGGCTCCAGGCCCCATTCATTGTATAGTCTAGTATTCTCAGTGCTGCTAGTGTTTTAATAAGGCACTGTGGGTAATACTTTAACATGAATCCTCAACTTTGCTTTGTTTGTTTCATGTCACCAAGTCCCACAGGCAACTTTCCATTAATAATGGACAGAAATGTCAGAATATGAATGAATCAGATGAATACTGCTCTTCTGAGTACGTACGCCTTTGGTGTGATTAACCGGAAAGCAAATAACTGCTTTGACCACAAGACACGCGGCGATGTCCGCTATATGACACCAAACAACACGTCAAAAAGCTCTCCCATCGGTGAGAGATCCGTCTCTGCTGCCGGCACGCAACGGCAATATCCATAAATAATATAAATATCGCTAAAGGACGGAGTGGTTAGGGGGCGGAGCGGACAGCTCCAGCTGGCCGAGACAGGACTCTTTCCTGCAGGAGGTCTTGAAGGCGGAGGGGGAGGGAGGGTCCAGGGGCGATCGGCAGACAGCGGCCCAGCAGAAGTGCAGCACGCTGGGGGACAGGAAGATGAACACCCAGGGGTCGATGATGGAGTTGATGGAGATGAAGCGCAGGGCGTTCAGGTCCATGGGGGACGACTCCACGGCCTGCCCTTTGGAGTTGATGTACACGTGGATCTGAGACACAAGAGAGGTGCGTTAGCATCCTGGCTAGCATGCGGGCTAGCATGCTGTCTATAGCTAGCCGAAGTCACTTCCGCCTTATGGGACCTTAGTTTGGATAATATGTATGGTAGTCAACAGCAAGAATACAGTTATTAAATTAAAATGATTAAAGTACACATATGGTGTCTATATAAAATATAATTGTTTAAGTGAAGAATGTTGCAGTTTGTTGTGAAACTATAGTAATCTATAGTTTGTGTGTAACCGCTCAGTGAACTACAGCTTTCGTCTCGCACAACACACGTCACCAAAGCAACGCTCTCTTCGGCTTGAGGATTATGGCGCCAAAACGTCATGACATGGGGTTTGTAGTCTTACTAATTCCATATTTTCACAGTCTTAAACTTCAGCAAATGTACGACAAACTGATACTTTATTGATTAGAAGAATTTTCTTTTAAATAGTGAAACATCATATGTGTGCCTGGTGTCACAAGGCTAAAAATAATGTTATTCTTGACGTTGACTACCATACATATTTTTTCCAAACTAAGGTCCCATAACACGGACGTGACTGGCACTCAATAGCATCCAGCTCATTAATGTAACTGCTTCCTGTGATGTTCCTGGTGTTCCTTAAACTTGTGTTGCCCCGTGGTGTATTGCTCATTATATTATATGTTTGCTGTGAGGTCATTTTTTACAAGAATGTCTAGACACTGTTTTGACATTTTTATAAAATCATATTTGTATCATGGCTTAGTGTTTTTACGTGACTGTTTTATAACTTTTATGTTTGCTGTTACATGGGTCTTGTTAGTACTTTCTTGATCTATGTTATACTCCCTTTTTATTAGATTCTTAAAGGTTATAAAATAATACAGATGTGTACCAAGGCTTCATGCTACACAGTAGGCACTGACAACGTTTTATAAGACCAGTGCATCTCAGTGTACGGCATACATAGCTGATGCTAACAACACGAGAAACAGACAGTAGCTGCCTAATCACTGCAGGAATGTAGCTGTGAAACCCATTTGAATCTGGAGGGTCTGTAGGCACACACACACACACACACATTTTTTATGACTCCTCTTCTACCAACACGTTGCCATCCTGCCACCAGATGTTGTTTTTTTTATTTACGGAAATAATAAAGTGAGAGTTTTGCGAAGGAGCCAGCCTACATTTTAAGGGTTCTCAACGCTAAGTAATTGCAGGTCCCACAGGTTCACAAGATACACGAATACACTACATATTTCACTGCAAATTGTACTATTATTTTATACATTATTTCTCTTAGAGGTTGAGATATCAGGAGAAAACACAACAGGGTGTTGGTACAATCGCTGGAAGCTGTGGCTAGTTCACAGAGTTAGGAATTCCTAGTAGCTATCTCTCTAGGGTCTGGGCAGGAACAATGTCCAGTCAGGGGAAAATGTACAAATGTGACCTTATCAGAACTGATACTACTGAGGCTACTACTCAGACACAGTAATGTCCAGTAGTTACTCATAGCCCTTTCACTTCATTCCTCTTCCTTCCTAATTTCTCTCATATTCTCCCTGATGATATTTTCTTTCTTCCTTGAGCCAGCTAGTGACTCGGAGGCTATGGAATGTGCTTTAATTGTGGCCTAATTTCTGGAAACACCCGCTGTCGGGACTCGGGAAAGCATCATTAGGCCCATTTTCAAACTCAAAAAGTGAATTTTAATTATGCCACTGGTCTCTCTATGCTTAGAAAATAACGTATTTCTTTCTAATCCAGAAGAGGTTTTTCCAGCACAGTGAGTGCACATAGCATGTGCACTGTGAAGCATTTGTAATTAATTTAGATCTATCCGACTGGATGAGGGATTACACACCAATGAAATGGTTTGTTACGCAATTTGGGATGCATGAGATCATGTCACTCTAACAGTACACACATCAAAATGATACATTACCTACAATTACTAAGGGCTTTGGAATAACAAAAAACACCACTTGCGGTTTGTTTTGTTGTACAAATTGTTCCCAATCAGATTGCCTTGTGTTAATGAACCCAGTGTCGTTTAAACGCATCCAGATGAGACGATTGCTGTGATTGGACACAGCCGTCACGATGTGCCTAATGTAGAAAATAGTATGGCCGCATGGTGTGTGAAAACTGCCCATTTTTTTAGTGACAGGATGTGGGTATGTGCGTGCGTTTGTGTGAGACAAAACAGTTTGTTTCTTTTGTGGAATCTGTTCACAGCGGCTGGCTCGCAATGTCTCCCAACAGAAAACATCTGTACACGGCTCTGCATAAACTCAAAAGCTGGGAGGTCTCCCTGCTGTAGTAGTAGAGAAGCTTTTTGATGTGGACTAAAAGTCTAAGGTCTGTGGTGAAAGTGGGCAAGCCTGTGTTCAATCACACCCACCACAGCTGATCTTCTGCCATGAAATGCTTGGCCAACACAGTGATTCCCTCTGCTGTTCCCTATAGATGACCTTTACCCTATGACCTTGAAAAATCTGATTGTATCAACTGTCATTTTACTGTTTGTTTACACTATATGGAAAATCAGGCACTCTTTTCTGCCTGGATGGATGTTTGCAGTTTGATATTGAATGCTTCAAAAATAAATGAATGTAATGTTTTGATCTGAAATCACATTATGTACATTATGCAAACTGTCTGTTTGGATTCCTGACCTTGGTTCCACACTGTGTACACTGCTCACAGAATGTCTCCCTGTGGTGGACAAACTTCACAGCAGGAAGACACATTAAATACTTTGCGTGTCAGTGGGTATGGCTGTATAGGCTGCATTCCTGTAGGTTTTCACATACCAGTAAAACACACGTAGCATGTCTTCATGGGAGTTGTATATCATTGGGTTTTGAGTTTATTTCATGCAGCAAAAATAACCTACAATGTATTGCTATTGTGAAATAATTTACTCAATCAAAAATGCCTGCATTTAGTCAGTGCATATGTTCTTAATATCCAAATCTATAGAGTTATGGTACATTTCCACATCATTGCAGTCCATATTACGTAGTGTGAAGCACTTTGTGTTACATGAATTTGTATGAAAAGTGCTATATAAATAAAGATTGATTGATTGATTGATATTTTGTTAAGTTGAATGGTGTGCATGCAGATTTTCACTCAAATGGAGTGTAATCTAACTCCTGCCTGCATAAGTCAATGGGTGAATCTAATGATATTAGGCACAGGTTGGCAAATCATTCCTGGTGGGCTGCTAATGGATACGGTATGTCTGCCAATAGCTAATACACATATTGCTGTACAAATATAATAGGAGATGATAATGAAAGGACTAAACATAAGTAATATGTTCATTCGCTTCCCATTCCCATTAAAATAATAATTTGGCTTAAAAGGGTGAAGATGATATTGAAGTCCAGCATGTTTATTGAAATTAGATAATCGCTCGATTAAGCGATACAAACAGTGGTAGCAAAACCGATTGGTTAAAGTTGTTAAATCTGCTTCAATATTTTCAAAGTTTACCATAGGGCAACCTACGCCCATTGAATACAATCCCCAATGGACTGTATACAGACCAAGTTCATTTTGGGTCTGGTTACACCAGGCTATTGTTCTTGACCCATTTACAATTAAAAGGGGAGGTTGGGTCAGGTTGGCTTGGAGAAGGAGGAATGTGCTGTGTAAAATTACAGTAGCATAATGATGCCAATCGAATGTCCTTGGTCATGTCTTTGTCAAAGGTAATGTTCAAGGCATCACTTCTGGAGACCTGATTTATTTGAGTCATTTGGGTAACATTGCCCTGTTTTAATATCTTAATAATAATAATTGTATTTTTACAGTGCAACTTCCTGTAAAATGTACTGCTTTGCCCCAGCTGGCATCCTGGTGCAGCTTTGATAATAGTATCAGTGATGCTTCTATTTTTGGCAGGCATTTTTTGTTTCAGTTCTAACGCTTTAATATTGTCGTCAACTTCCTCCATATATCTGCGCCACTTTAAAATAGATGTCAAAGGTATTACATCATTTAGCTTAACTGGAGATTGTTTGTTCTCTTGCACGGACAAGGTCGTCGCACCTGATTGACTAGTTTCTTACTGCATTTAGCAGAGCGAATACCGCCATGTGCTGGCATCCAAATAATGATTTGTGTGTGTGTCCCAGACAGGCTTCCGTTGAAATTATGTTATAGTCAGAGAATGCAGTGCTGTAAGGGACAGGATAGATTGGTGGTCGTCTCCCAGGGAAGGTTTCTGGGCTTGAACCCCACCATGTCTGGCCTATTGTCAGCTACATTGACAGAAGTCTATAACACCTACCATTACCATTCCACAAAGATATTGGAATAACAAGATGGAGCATTGTAATGTATTTTACTTGGAAGCAAAAATGGAATGCGTCTGGTCACTAACAGCATTTTGCTGTGCAGACGTCTAAATCTACCTTGCATGGCCTGAAACAAAGTAAATGTACCCCCAAATCAGTTTTCTGCAGAAATACCATCAATACTCCCTATTGACTTGCTCAGATAGATCGTACTTTGGAATTAATGTTATATACTCAAAATACGATAAGACGAAAGACGAAAAGTCTTCCGGGCAAATTTCGTTCCTACCCTATGGTGATGAAGGGTGGGTCATGACCAAAAGAACAAGATCACGGGTACAAGCGGCCAAAATGGGTTTTCTCAGAAGGGTGGCTGGCGTCTTAGAGATAGGGTGAGAAGCTCAGCTCTCCGTGAGGAACTCGGAGTAGCAGCATCAAGAGCATCTCTTGAGGAGCGTGGCTTACTGTGCAGCTGTATCTGCTGGTCAGCATTACGCTATATATTGCATGGCATGATGAACTGGGTGCACATGCTTACAAGAATGTCTGTTTCTGTGCTGAATAGGGCTTAAGTGGCAATGCTAATGTTTTTCCTCAAGTTGTGTATATTCAGTTCTGCAGTAGTGCAAAAAACACTAGCTCAAATTACCTAATTGCCAGGAATTGCCTATTTACATATCTCCTTTTTTTCCATGTACAGTACATTCTTTGGGCAATGGCCCTGGGTATTTCTTTTGGGCCCGGTTGCCTTTCATCTAAGGTAGATACACTGGAAAGATAACATTGGTCCCACAGGGCAAAGTCACTGAGAGGTCAATGATACAGTCTCAGCCTCTCAGCTGTTTATCCAACATGTAGGCTTTGCATAGTTACCAGTGCTAACTAAGGAGTTGTGTGTGGAAGTGGGGGCTACTCACCACGAGCGGCATGGTGCATATGATGAAGATGATTGACATGAAGACCAGCAGGATGAGGTGCTCCACCTCCTCGGCCAGGGACAGCACCCGCCGCTCCTTCTTGGTGCGCGTGCTCGCCTTCAGGGACCCTCGGTTCCTCCGCCGCCGCCGGTACATGCCCACCAGGTGGTAGACCACCGAGCCGTTGCACGCAACGGTGGCCAGCACCAGCGTCAGCATGACTGTAGCGTAGGCATTGGCGTAGACGCGGTGCTGCGTCCGCTCCGGCTTCATGTTGATGAAGCACCAAGTGCCGGGACAGTACTGCACGTAGTCGCCGAAGCCCGCGAACGGCAGGAGGCAGAGGAGCGCGCACAGCGAGTAGACGAAGGGGATGGTGACATAGCCGCACTTGCGCGTCACGTGGCTGCTGTAGAAGTACGGGTAGCCGATGGCGAGGCAGCGCTCCATCGCCATGGCGAAAAGCAGCGACATGGTAGCGAGGCTGAAGAAGGTCATTGCGGAGCCGAAGTACTTGCAGGCGGCGCCGGACGCGGGCGCCATTCCCAGCAGCGTGGTGTTGCGCGAGTAGGCCACCTGTACCAGCGGGCTGATCAGGCATGTGCCGGCCAGGTCCGTCACCACCAGCGACGTCACCAACATCTGGAAGAGTGACCGCCGCCGCCCCCGTGAACTGCCGCGCTCCCTTCGCCGCCGGTACTCCAGCAGGAGCAGCGCGGCCAGGTTGCCGACGACCCCCGCGGCGAACATGACCGCGCTGATCGCCGGGCCGGTTTTGGAGTCTATGTAGTGCTTCGAGCGGCACGTGTCGTTCATTACTTCTGTTGCTTTCCACAATAAAAACGACACACCTTTCTTTTCCAGCTGAAATGGATTGTTATTGGTTCATTCCGTTTATAATTAATCTCACATCAGGGCAAATTAATGTCCTCGAGTAGGTAGGTATCCATGCTTTGTTAAACATCCAATGTGGGACACAAAAAGTATCCTGTTAATTAGAAAAAGAGGGTTGTCAGTGTCAAAACACCATACCCTGAAAAATGTTAATCAAACAGGCTACACACAAAAACGGTTAGCTTTAGTTTTCCCGTGATTAATTCTTCCTTGTGAAATCGAAGGCCGTTCCTCTTTTCCTATACAAATTATAATTCTCTTAGCAAATCATGTCTACTTCAACAGCTATTGAGTAACATACCCCAGCGTGACTCTTTGGTTTTGTGGGTTTTCTCTATTTCTTTCCCACTAATGCATAATGATCAACTTAATGACTCACCCAATGACGGTCAACAGTTTTCTGTCCAAAACGCAGGACGCAATCCTCAAACGTGTCAAGATGCCCACAGCTCATATTCTCGCATAATTCGATGTTGTTCCTGAATCAGACACGATCAACATGGACATTTTCATCTTCCAGAAATGTCACGCAGAGTTTCAAAGCTGGAGTAATATACAGTACAGGAATTTCGATTTTTCTTGGATTGAGCGCTTCACAAGTTTTTATCCATGAATTCTTAACTTTTTTCCCATAACCATGCGTGCGCAAAAGATCAACTTTAGACACGTTTTATAGATGTGTAGTTGCCAATAGCAAGGTTCCGTATTGGCGGTCACTTACGAGTGTGACAAAAAAAGTCTATTGACGAAAACGAGGTTGGAGAGCCGACGAGAGATTGCGCGCAGTACGAAATGAGGCATGAATTGACTAGAGCTCTAGAGCCCTACGGACAGAAGCGTTGACGTCAGTTGCGTTATTCACACCCACCCCCTATATCTGTGTAGGCCTATGCGGTTTGCGTGGGATAAAAATTAAACATGCTCACTTGAGAAAGTAAGTATTGACTTGAGTATAATATATTGTGGAAATTGCTGAAAAATAAATATTATTTCAGGCTTATTTATTAATTCACTGAAACGTCACATTGAACGGAGGAAAACGTAAACAATGGGTGCATTCTGCATGCACGCGTTTCTGTATCTTTAGAATGAAGAAAACACGTGCATAAAGATTTCACGTTTTAAGGGGCAAACTTTAACAAAGTGTGTGCTTGCAAGCTTGTTTGGTATGTTTCTGTGTGGAATTAGAACATGCATGCATAAACAATTGAACATGTGCAGCCAAGGACGAGTTCATAAAACCCTATACATATTGGTTGCATTTTAGCACACATACTATTAAGAGTATGAATATATATATCATTGTTATTTTTTTATTAATTTGCCAACACTATTTTCCAGCAAGTATTTGTGTAATTGTTTTCTGAATATGAATGCTTTGGTGAAAAAAAGATACGCACAAAGTAAAAAAAAAAAGTTTGTTTTCTACACATCGTTTCAGACAACATAAACAATGTGAGATTTAGTCACCGAGTCGAAATGCTATCATAACCTACATTCCTTGTTTCTTTTATACCAAAACTATTGAATCAATTTATATTAATTTTTGAAAATAAATGTCTTAAGTGATACTGTAATTTAATAATTATAATTGTTAACTGGGACAGTAAAAATATATTGGTGCAAAACCTTCTAGGCTTACCTGTATGCTTTACTGGTGTGGTAAAGGGTACAGCATTGTTTTACACTAACTCCAACACCGGTCTTAGACACACAGCATCTGATGTTAGTCAGACGAGCGTTATAGTTCGATTGATTGTTTAATCAATCATTGGTCGGTCTGTGACACACATGCCATACATGCATGATCGTGCAAGGTGTCACCTTTGATAATATTACAGTTGGGTTGGTATATTCAGTGAACATGGCTGTTAATAAGATGGCTGAAGCTTATGGGGCCTGTTTGAATCACTGATGAGCTCGTTGATTTTGTGTAATATTTAGAAATATCTGAGAGATTTAAACATAATTTGAAAGAAAATCAAATGTAAACCTAACCCTTTAACATTAGCAAAAAACATGTTTTGGTTTACATGCATTTACTAATGTGTATACTCGTGTGTTATATGAGGAACATGTGCAGTTCTTTAAATAGATAACCAGTAGTAGGCCGACAAAGTCAACCGGACAGCGACAGTGTGAATATCAACTGATCACACTTTAATAACCTACTGAATATAGGCTGCAGCTTTGTGGTCTTGACATTGGCGCCATCTAACGAAATATTTTGGTAGTTACAAATGGGCTAAACCTGCCCAGATATAGGCCTTATCCCATAGGCCTATATGAAACAACAATTGAAGAGATTGGGAGAGACGGTAATGTGATTGACAGGCATTGATCGCTCAGGAAATAGAGCCCCTGAATGTTCAGAAATCTTCTGGCGCAATAGTTTTAATACAGGCCGGGTCGATCAATCTGAACGCATAGATTATTCTCACACTATATTTGACTTGGGTGGCTGGCTTCTCCCTTAGAGATAGGGTGAGAAGCTCAGCTATCCGTGAGGAATTTGGAGTAGAGCCGCTACTCCTTCCCGTCGAAAGGAGCCAGTTGAGGTGGTACGGGCATCTGGTAAGGATGCCCCCTGGGCGCCTCCCTAGGGAGGTGTTCC
>JAODOY010021557.1:0-24682 GCA_025399855.1 Forbesichthys papilliferus
AAACACTGTAACGTCAGCCTTCCCAGATCGTGTGTGTGCGAGAGAGAGAGAGAGAGAGAGAGAGAGAGAGAGAGAGAGAGAACATTTGTAATGAATGATTTTTTTAGCATTTTTTAAGGGCTACAGAAATGAGATTAAAAGTGGGAGTGTTAGTGGGTATAAAGGTACCAAGGTACCAAGATTGTTTCTGAAGTGGTAGGTCTACAGTGCCTTGTGGAAGAAGCTGTCCTGACTGTTGGAGGAAACTTGTTCCACCATTCCAGCAGCAGGACAGAAAACAGAGCGACTCCATTCAATTCAATTGAATCCAAGGATCCCCAAATAATACATTTTGAGAACCAAATGTGTTAATGTATTTCCCCATCCAGGGTTTTCTTTACTTTTGCAGAATCAAAAGGAGTTCAGTGTTTATACATCCTATGCTCGCTCATATCATATCTGAAATATGACAGAAATCGTACCGTATGCTATATGTTGTACATGAGAGCCAATGCTCTGCTAAAATGCTTTTCATGGCTCAAGGCTGTCACCTTGTCCCCACTCTACCGTTTAGAAGTGGAACTAACCATAATGGAGTATTCTGTAAGCGTCCATCCAGCGCAGTAATGAAAAAACACCCCGTGCTGTGAGAGGAAATGGGAGATTTCATAATCTCTCGGAGGCATTGGCCTTCGTCTGTGCTCCGCGGAGAGACTCTCATTAAACTTCTCATTAGGGACACACTGATTTCCTATAATGGCTGACCGCATATACAAATCACCTTAGACAGGGAGCGAGGGAGACTGCAGTGGACCTAGACTGTATGCTGCCAAATCCTGACATAAATACATTTGTAGTTGGCAAATGAGTAAGAAGGGACACCTGTTTCAGGACGGGGGATGCAAATAGCCGCATAATACGATTATACAGTTCACCTTACCAGAATATCTCCCCTCAAAAAACCCCAACGTAAAATATTCCGATGAATACCAAACGTATCTCTGGTGACAATATACTTAGTTTCAAGTCAAAGTGTCATGTTGTGCATGGCACCTTGCCAGCCTCTGTTGTTCATTTGAATGCATTCATGTTTTTAAAAGGGCAGTGATGTCACATGTAGCCCCAGTCAATTTAACAGTGACGGGCAGAATGGTGGCAGGGTTTCCCATGGTTTGTGAACAGCACAGGTGCTGACACCACATGGGCGTAGAATTAGTTTGAGACGCCCCTGAAACACAATAGTGTCTTCAACTCACATGATAGAGACACCAGTGTATCACATATTCATTCCATCCTTTCTTATCTTTCAAAATGTCAAACACGCTGTTTAAAGCAAAATGGAGGGGATGGGGGGGAGGTTGCTGTTCGGACGTTATCCCAACGTTTGATCAATGAAGATTTAAATACTGCTGCCGCAAACAGAGAGGCTGTTTTCGTTCCCTTGAGACGGGGCCGAGGAAAAGAGTTTTCCAGCAGACGTCTGATGAGTGACAACAGCAGTCCAGATGGCACAGCGCAGCCTGCTCACTCCAACTGAATATAAAGACATCACACTCTGCTTTATGGTGGGGAAAGGAAAAGGGCTTGCATGTGTGTGTGTGTGTGTGTGTGTTCTGCATGCCTGCGTGTCTTGGCAAATGAAACTTTGTGTGAACACTAAGATCAGTGCCCCTCATGGCTGGAATCGAGTCTGGCTATGAATATCAATTTAGCATTCATCACAAGCTATCCCTCCACCCCACACCATCCCCCCATACCCCACCTGACACAAAAGCGAATCAGCTTTCTGTTTGTGTCAGCGTTTACCAAGAAACGCTCCACTGCCCAAAAGGGAGAGGCTCCTTCACACAACGACTCACTTACCTCAAGGGTAAGAAGAGACAGCGTGTTGCACGGTACAAGTTATACAAGAGAGAATACTCTGGAAGTCTGCAAGAATGGCCCAAGGCAAGATAAAGGTAAGCCTGCATGGGCATAACACAGAGGTAAGGTCTTTGTGTTGTGTATTGTAATTATGAAGGAGAGTATGTCCTCAGTTGTATTCCATACACATGTATGTAGAGCACACACAGCTCACATCCACATGGTAAGTAACATTGCTTGCCTGTAATTATAAATATTATCACGCTGGCATAATATGTATGTTAACCTTCCTACTAAATCATAGGTCAAATTTCATAATGTCACTACCACAACATAAAGGTTAAATTGTTGCACGCACACACAAACACACCATACATGCACCCTTTGCATGTGGACCGTTATCTTGGTGTCCTATTTAAACGTCAATATCAACTATAAGTTTAGAGGAGACGCGGTTGACCATGCCGTCCCCGAGCTAGAGATAAGAATAATGTAGCAGCGTGAGCTAAGGAGTGATGCACGCACGCACGCACGCGCAGCCAAACGCTCGCGCTGCGCTCTCATTATCTCCCGTGACTCCAGGTCTTCAATATTAGCCAACAATAAGCACTCTCCAGAACCATCTGCTTTGCCAGCACTGACTATTTTAGGACTGAGGGAGACAGCTACAAGGAAGGCGAAAAGAAGAAAGATATACGGCACTTTTTGAAGAAAGGCCCCGAAGAACCAGTGCAGAGGTAGATTTGGATGAATGTGAGGAAATTTAGTTAAAAAATAAAAGAACATCTAAACGTTAGATGAAACGACAGTTATAGAGTAGAATTTAGTAGAAAATGAAGGCAGGCATAATGCAACCATGTTTCAAATAACAATTATATTCAAAGTTGTAAATTACTTTGTATGTGATTCAGTCTTATCATAAGGCCTCTGCTTATGGATGCAGGCTCAGTATCAAAGAAGCTCAGCTTCAATAAACAGAAATAGGTTCTTAAATTACACATCAAACCACTTGGCATTCGACGGGGTGTTGATAATGCAAAGCTTTCTAGCATCTGAAATATTCCATATCAACATGGGTGGTACATGAGACCAGCATGATTATCTAGGGCTGCATGGGAATGATTTACAAAAACCAGTGTTCACCAACTGCACCAATTATTAGAACACAGGGAACCAGTTGCATGGTGCAGCTAGTGAAGTGGCACTGCAGTATTAAACAAAAAATCTTACCTTCTGCCGGATCTCCTCCTCCATCTTGACAGGAGACCCCAGCTCAGACACCTGCTTAACGCCGTCACTGGCGTAGCCACCGTACTCCCACAACACATAGTTCTTAGAATGAGATGAGCCAATCAGAGCTGACCAGTGATTTGCACGACCTGCGAATGGTAGACAATAAAGTGTCATAGAATGTGAGCTTTCAGCCTTGGCTTAGTTTACACGTGTCATGCTAACATGAACTAAGATTATTACTACTATCTACTACTAAGTATGTGATGTTCAGTGTTGGGCAGTAACTAGTCACTAGTTACTGTAATAATATTTATTTTTTCAGTAACTAGTTACTTTTTTCAAAACGGTAATAACATTACATTTACTAATCCAAGTAATGCTGCTTTACTGCGGCTAGGCTAATTTAACCAGCCTGTCCAATCATCTGGTTTGAGAGGCTGTAATGTTGTTGACTGGCTACACAGGTCGTTATTTTTCAGAAGGGGCGAGGCAAGGTAGTGATTGTGAAATTGATATACAGTCGTAATGTATCTAGTAACGTAATTCATTTATTTTAATACCCAGTAATGACAAAAGTAATATTATAACTTTTCGAAGGAGTAATAAGTAAATAGTAACTTATTATTATGCATGAGTAACTTGCCCACCACTGGTGATGTTAGCTGATCAGTGGTTTTGAGAGAAACAGGACTAGAGGAGCACACAGTTTCTGTGAAACATCCAAGCCATCTTGATGACGTAAATGTCAAAGGAGTCCAGATAGTTGGATAGAGGATCTTCCCTGAAATATGTCTTACTGAAGCAAAATTATTATTTTCTTATTACTGTAACCTTGAGCCTTTGCACTGCTCTTTATATTGTGTCTATTAGAAATACTACACATGAAATATCATCAAGTCTTATAAAAAACACTTCACACTGAAGCCATTTTCTCTACCTTCGCAAGGTCAAAAGAGTTCTATATAGGATACATTATTTCCTTATTGGAACGTCATATCTCGGTCTACACTTTTGCCTCAGGAAATGTTCTGCTCTTAAAGATTATCTCTGTCTTTGTTCACTGAAAAGAAGCTATTTCTGACCAGTCTAAAATACACCTAAAATTGTTCCTGCCTCCTTGTGTTAAGCAAGTGATGACACTGATATGGTGTGAAGGGTGGTTATCCCAATGTACACACATACCACATACACACAAGCCCATTTGTGGACCAGCACAGACTGTGAAAACCATCAAACGTCAGTGACACACATGTGACGCCCTCAACATTTGAACAGTGAAGCTGCTACTAAGTACAATTTATGAATTAATATTGTTTCAATTCGCTGTTATAATTTCAATTGTAAAATACCCTTGCCACACAGCCTATTTAATCATTTGTATTCCTAAATACAAGGATTGGAAAACTGGATTCCGTGTGTCAGAATGCCACTTTTCTGACAACATATTGGACCTAAAGAAAATTACGATCCATGATCTTGAACGCAAGTTGTCCCGTTTCCATGACGATGTACCCCGGTAGAATCTAATCCCCCACTGTGATGGAGTAAATTCAGTGTCAGACGTAAAGATATGAAGAAGAAGCTATCCGGTAGATCACAAAGCATTGTGATATAGGACCCCCGTGCACAGCCAGGAAGCACAACAATGCCAAACTGTTTGCTCGCTTTATGGCATCAAACGCATTAGCTGACAGAATGTGCAATCACATTTTGTTTGTGGGAAAATGTAATAACAAGCACATTCCATCAACTTCAGACAGCTGAGCAGATGATGGTGCTTAAAATTATTGGCATGCCATCTTGGGCAACATCTGATCACCGTCTTCGCTGAACAGCCTTTCTGGCTCAGGTCTAGCCATCAAAATTGAAGTTCAGCTGTGCGTGCACACATCGGAGAGAGAGCCAGAGGTCCAAAGGGAGACAAAAACAAAGAGGGTTGGTCTGATTTTCGACATATTTTTACCTCCTGTCAGTTCAACTTTGTTGTTGGAGATTTCTCTTCTTCATTATCTCTCCCTCGCTAACCTTATCCATGATCATAAACCATATTTCTGGCCACCCTATCTCCATCTTCATTCTCTTCTACTTTCTCTCTTTGTCTGATGAAAGGGGAGAACGTCCATCTTTCATGCCTCACAGCATGACTTACAATGGAGGAAGAAAATAGAACTGTCAAGGTTATCATGTCAGCTGGCTAGGTTTTATCGTGACTTTCTGGTCTCCGAAATGTGTGTCAGCACAGCGGCCACACGCTCTGTCTCACCTGTTTGAAGGACACGTGTTAAAAATAGCAGTCACACGTGACATTGTTGTGACATATCTCAAGCTATGGGGTGAATTATGCTATGATGCAGTTGTCGCTAAAAAGCAGTTATTGCATATAGAATGGCAAACATTTAACTAACTATTATCAACTGGTTTTGACTGGCACCACTGAAACACAAAGCATAGAACTGACTAACTGTAACGACATGTTTCACATGCTAAATATGTCTGAATAAATAATATTGGACTCTAAACCCACCTGTTAGTTATTTGAAGTCCAAATAATACACATTGCCACATTAGCTTGACATCCAAATCAAACTATTTATGAGCTGTGTGTGTGTGTGTGTGTGTGTGAGCGTGCATGTGTGTGCTTTAAGCCTCTAAATTAGGGCTCTTCTCTATCTGTGGGTTTGTTATACTCCACTATAATCAGTATATTGATCTCGTGAGCAAGCCTTTGATTTAGGCGGAGGAGAGCCAGAGTAATCCTCAGCTCCATTCCTACCCTGTGAGTCAGTCTCAAGGTTATACCATGTGTCGAAGAACTAGCTGGATACTTCCGGGGGCTGCAGGGCCCTAACGGAGACCACGTGTGTCATAGCTGAGATGAAGATATAGCAGTGTGTGCTCACGGGGGTAGTCTTTGGGATGAATCTTCTCTGACCAGTTCCCGAAGAAGGTCACTCTGTACTTGGCAGTTCCACAGGCACAACAGTCAAGCACCGGCTTGTCTGTGGTGTCCCTATACATAGACTCTATATAGAGAGACAGAGAAGGGTTAGCGGGAGAGAGAGAGAGGGGGACATTCATTTGGTGTGTTGTGAATGGGGGGAAAGGGGTCACATTTGGGGTGTATTAAACCTGTTGCACACTATACTGTACGCCAAGCGTATTAGTTAAATCAAAATCTCACATACACCGGAGAAGCAGTCAAGAGATAATGTATGGAAATCCCATATACAAATATAAAGAATTATTATCTCTCTTGATGACTTGACTCATTTCAAGAGTATACTTATGATCAAAAGTCTGTTTGGCTTTAGATTTGGAGCTTAATATTTTATTCATGTGCGTTTTTACATTTATTAGTAAATTAATCACAGGAATAATTATTATGCAAGACCTATGTACATTGTGTTTGC
Organism: Forbesichthys papilliferus; assembly: GCA_025399855.1. NCBI lineage: Eukaryota > Metazoa > Chordata > Actinopteri > Percopsiformes > Amblyopsidae > Forbesichthys > Forbesichthys papilliferus. The sequence continues at coordinate 6,486 of JAODOY010021557.1, forward strand.
ACTTAATTTCCTATCAGGAACTATAAGACAGAAATAAAATATTTAGACTTGAAAATGATCAAATCTTGATAGTGGACTGAGGGGCATGTTGTGATTCTTTGTTTCTTAGTGCCTGTTTTAAGTGTAGTTTGGTCACAACATGTACCTAAAAACATGCAATGATGGTACACTATGTTTGAACAGACCGCAAATTGCTAAAATAGCATTCTGCCTGCCACAGAAGCAGGAGCACAGAATGGCACATTGCTCTTTTCATACTGGTTTGCATAATGCATTCATGGGGAGGTCTAGGGAAAAAGTTGGAGCTTTGTCATGTATAAAAACTGCATGTATGTAATGCTGTGAACTTTTTCTGCCTCTTGGAAGCAGGTGTAATCCAGGAAGCGCGTTTGCTTTCATAGGGGAAACTACGGCAGTAATCATCTGAGCAAGCAAAGACAGGCCGAGGCGACACGCTGAGAGGATTTGCTCGCTTGTGCCCCGTTAAAAGCAACCTTTTCCTTTGTTTCGTTTTGATGTCTTGTCATCTTTTCTTACTTCCAATTCCCTATGAGTAGCTGCTACGGCATTCGTTGTATTTGTTGTAGTCGCCCATACAGAGTTTTGCTTGCAAGGAGGTAGAATTACACCCCTGTAGTATCTCCGTAGTATGTCTTTGACTATACCACAGAGACAAAACACAGTATCTATTTCATGATCGCTGAATGCTGGTTTGCTGACACATTTACTGTAATTGTTTAGTTTGTTTTAACTGGGAACCGACAAATTGCAGTTAGAGGGCGGTGACAAGCGTTGATTACGCAATCAGCCCCAGGTCTGGTACATCCAACGTAAAATGACAAGGCACAGCATGCGACTCTGTGAGTGTCTATGTGTGTGTGTGTGTGTGTGCATACACTATATAGCCTACACGTATATGGGTGGGATGATTAAGAGAAGTGGATAGGGGCAGGTAAGTAAAATAGAAGAGGGGGTGCAGGATGGTCCGTGGGTTCAAATCCCGGCGCTGACCCAACTGTAAGCATCCTTGAGCAAGATACTCCATGTGACCACTGTACTCATTGTATGTCGCTTTGGATAAAAGCGTCCGCTAAATGACCTAATTGCAAGACAAGACAAACAGAGGATAGTATGGGTGGGGAAAACTGTCAAATGTATGTACACTAGTTATTTTGCTCAGTGTGGCATCCAATGGCACACACAGCTAGGGGGTTGCACTCATTTAAATTAATTTTGATGCCATGGAAAAACAGGGGAGATGATGTCCTTGCATTGAAACCGAGATAGAAATAAACAGGACAGAAGAAAGATAATAAGGTGTACGCCAGTGGGAGGTGAAATAAGCTATCAGCAAAGAGAGGAGATAGCGATATGTAATGTAATGGCTGTCTGTGTCGACAATATGAGCTTACCTTTCTCGCACATTCGCTTGGCGAGTGAGCCTTCATCTTGGAAATAGATTATCCTCTTCTGCACAATGCTAGCCCTATGAGAGGACATGGAGACATACAGGTGACAACATGAAGAAAAGTTATTGAGGGCAGCAGCAATTGTGTGTGAAAGCGTAGAAGAAAGGGAATAAGGAAACATATTTGAAATTGTAAGAAGAAAAGCTTTTGGAAAAGCTCACGGTGAAGAAAAGAGAGATTCACCATGATGGAACAGGAGACAGACTGGAAAAAAAAAATATTTTAGAACTGGAGGGAATGTAAATAGTGGTGACTCTCATATGGCACAGGTGTTGGGTTATTCATAAACATCCTTCATTTGCTTTCAGACCACTCATTAAAGAAGCAATGTGCCCCTAAAAGGAAAATCACTAAATCAGAAGCTCTTTCATAATGACAGATTCAATTGCTTTTATACAGAATACAAAAATGCAGTTATTAACATGAGAATGCCTCTATAGCAACACAGAATTGCAGAAAGAATATGAAAGATATGGTTTACAGGGATAAAAATAGAGCAAGTATTTTACTTTCAGCTGAACATTTCCTACAAAATACATAACACTTCCAATGGAAGGTGAGATGAAAGCGATGTAAAATCTAAGACTGATTGACAAACTGACTGACACATCACAATGGTAAGATTTTCCTTTTTACCTTGACCTCAACATCTCTTGATAGAGCTGTTTAAGTTGACCCACTGAGTAATGGGAACTATTCTGTGGCCTTGACATGTAAATCAGCCACAAACATACTCTTTCGGGAAGACAAAGGACTGCAGAAAACAACAACAACAGACCACAAGCCTCCAGGCGCCTAACTTCCTCACAAACAGCCATTTTCTACAACAGCCGTGGCCTTGGGGGGGGAGGTTTCCGTGGTGATAAAAGAGAAAGTTGAGGTTGACGTTGGACGGGGGGTTGCATGGCCTGGTGAGTCCGGATCCAAATGGGCCCACTCCAGCTGGAGGGTTTAGATAGTTTGTTCTGAGGCGAGAGGCTGACCTGTGCTGATCTGGACCCAACTGAGCTCAACACAGGCCCTTCACAACTTGGAAGAGAACGACAGAAGCAGAGGGGAGACAATCGACTTGCAAAACAGAATGTGAGAGAGGAGAGGCATTCTAACCTTTGCCAAATGCCAACACACGCAGAACATCCCATACGGCATACTGTATATTCCCTGTGTGGAGGCAACATTATGTGAAACCGACCCTGACATGACTCCATATCCTTCTGCTACCATTCCCCTCCTGTGCTTACTAAGCCAGTAGTGAAGCACATTATGGTTTGATGATTTAACGGTTGGACCTGGAACCACAGACATGACTAGCTCCTTGGTTAACTGGAGAATAAGACATTTTGTAGTCTGTTTCAATCTATAATATGACCTTGTTTTTTCCCTGCCCTGGTCCATTTTCTGAAACTTACCCGACCCCACCCCAACAAGTAACATACTGTGTAAAAATGCAGTTGCCTATGGGTGCCACCCTTTGTAAATAAAATAGTTTACACACACACACACACATACATGTACAAGCAAACTATTTTAAATAACAAGCGTGGTTGCCCAAATGCATAATTGCGGTGTTAGCATGTGTTTCCTACAGATTAAATATTTGTAATTGTATGCCTTCACTGCTGCAATCTGAATGCGGACACTATGTTGACTATAGCTAAATGGCAACATGTCTTAGTATCCTTTCCGAATTAAGTAGGCTACACTTAAATTTGAAACGCTACAGTGACAACACTATGTAGATCTAGGCAAACTACCAAGCCCTCTAGTCTTTCTATGTCTACAAAATGGCCGATGCAGATATTCTGATGTCATCGAATACTATGTATTATTGTAAAAGCAATATTTAGGTTAAAGCAAAAAAAGCAAAAATAAATCTCAAAGTCGCAGACTTGGCAATACTGCTGTACACTGGGTATCCCACATTTCACTAGTTATGCACACCAGGGAATCCCATAATGCATTGCATATAACACATAATCTCCCATATTAGGTCACTATGTTCAATAGATAGTGTGATAGCAGATTAACGACAAATCCAACTGAGACAAACGGACTTTACAGTACAGTCCTGCTACCGCATACATCATCTCTTTTGACACCTACAGCATAATTACACACCCTGTGATAGAAAGGCACTAGAGAGAGAGAGAGAGATCGAGAGAGAGAGAGAGAGAAAGAATAGGACATAAGTTATGGACATTCTCTAAATAAGAAAGCGAGGTGAGAGGTAGTCTTTGCAAATCTTTATTCCCACTGAGGGGATGGAGGGTGAAGGGCAGGTCATACCGTGCACAGTGTGAGCAAGGGTGTAACAGACACATGGATGAGAGGAGCCGAGAGCAGCTAAAACAGCACATACTGTATGTAATTGTGCACGATATAATTCAATCTCACCCCAATTTCACATGGTCTCTCTGAGCGAGAATAGCACACACATCGCTTCACTGCTTGCCCACCTTCCTGCGCTGCCCAGACAATCAGGCAGAGCAATGCTTATTTAACGTCCAATTTAAATTCTATCAATGAGACGCTTAAGGCCAGACTCACTTTGCTGGCCCTAAACCAGCGATCCCAATCACCACTAAAATGCTCTGTGTGTGTGTGTGCGTGTGTGTGCGCAAGCTTGCTTAAGTGAAGAAGCAAGAAAGAGATTTCATCTTTACGTGGTCAATTGTTGCATCAAAAAACGAAACGTATTTTAGATTTGTTCTTTCCTCCTCCCCTTAAAGCAGAGACTGGCGATCAAGTACACAAATATTGCATGCAAATGATCCAAGACGCCTTTGTGTAAAGCTGTGCTCTCACCTGTTCATGTATTCGAGGAGATAAACAGGTTCTGACAGCTACATGTGGAATGGGATCACAGGGATGCTGTCCTGTTCACGCGGTCCATCAGCACAATGCTCTCTTTATGCCAATGGGCCATGACAAATACATTGCGTCCCTGCTCCCCTTTAAATGGGTAGATGGAAAGATAGTAAGTGTTGCCTACAAATGTATAGGATCACAAAACGGTTGGCTGTACATTAGTTTGATCAGTGATGTAACCAGATATCCTGGAGTCACAGATTGGAATTTTCCAGCCCACACGATTAACCTAGCTCTAGAATTTAGCCAGATGTGGCTGTGTGAAGGTCCGCTCGCATTCTGGACCTTGGCATGAGGTGCCAGAACCATGGATACTAAATCCAACCTCTTGACCGTCATTGTTTCAAAATTAAATCATTGGTTGTCATTTCAAACTTCTGATTCAACTACTGATTCAAACTTCAAAAATGGCTAAAATTAAATTTTACAACATAGGATCACATTCTATCAATAGAGATCATCTTTGTACAAACATTAGGAGTCTTGATGAGAGGCAATGGAAGGGAATAGCAGATTAACACACCTGTGCATTACCTGTGCAGTAGTGATGGCTTAATTAATGGCACGGGAGGACTTAATGCTACAGTAGCAGGTTTAACAAAAGTTCAGTATCTCTTTAACCACACCAGAGACGGTCAGATTTGCATTACTATTTACATTGTAGGAGGGCGTGTACATTTAGTAGTGTTGGGTACATTTGTCAAGACTCCCAATCCCCACCAAACAACCAGCATTTGTCTTTCCAAATAATGCTAGTGTCACATACAGTATTGTACCCAAGACAGTGTGGGTGGCAAGTGGTGCAGTGGTAGAGAGCGGCGATAGGTGAGCTCACTGGTTCGAATCCCGTTAACCTCTCCTTTTTTAAAGACACCTAACCCTACACTGCTCCAAGTGTTAAGGTGTCTCCTTGCATGGCTGACATCACCATGGGTGTATGAATGTGTGTGTGTGTGTGGGTGTGTGAATGGGTGAATGTGAGGCAAATAATGTGTAGCGCTTTGGATAAAAGCACTACATAAATGCAGTCCATTTACAGTGTCCAGGTGACAGATGTTCAACATAAGCATGTGTCCATACATATGTGACCGTCCTGCCCTTACGTCAAATGTCAAGCCAGCGTGCTCCAGCCCTGACCCCAGTATCACTAACCAACCTTTAGCCAGCAAACTCAGCCTTTCCATCGAGAGGAGCGCAGGAACTGCTCTTCAATTACACTGCTTGAAAACCATGAGGGTGGAGCCGGCTTCCCAGGAGAGCTAGTGAGTCAGAAAACTTTAGAGAGACACAGCTGAACGCACAGCCACACACTACCAAAACGTCCACACGCACTGCACACCAACACACACATCTAATTTTGAGACCAGATGGGTTTTTTTCTCTCTTTTTTTTCTGTTGATAACCATGATACAGGCCTCCAGATGGAGCTCCTCTGGGAAGTGAAATGGAATTAAAAGCAAACATTATCCATCCTGTTGTGGCAATGCGATTGTCCTCTCTATTGTCGTTTGCTTTACATAGTATGGTAATTCATTGAATGTGAGTTAACAAACAAGAAGACATTATGATTATTTTCTGTCTGGCCTAAGTTTTATCCCTAATGTTAGATTTTGCATTCCTCGTTCCTCAATTTCTTTTGAAAGCAATACAGAATGTCTGAGACACTTATTGCATAATATGCAATAAGTGTAATATGCATAACAATTCACCAAAATGCAGGAAATTAAGTGGAAACAATGTAACCTGTTATGAAGTGAAATGTGTAATTTAGAAGGCTTTGTACAGTATTTCATATTCCCCTAAAGGTCTGATAGATTCACCCTAGCTGTTTTTTAATGTACAGACTAGGCTACTTATTGTAGCCTAAATGTATATTTAAAAACAATGTATGGCCAAAAGAAAGGGCCAGGCTATCTACAAAATAGATACATTATTTAACTACTGCATCATAGTTTATTACAGTGGACGGTGTGTAGACAATTTCTATTTGCCAACAATGTCTACTCTAGATACTTCTCGGGCTGGTTGGCTTCAAAGTCTAGGGCCGTTTGTCAGTCCCAGTCCGACCCTGCCATTCTGACCAAATTTTACTCATGTCTGTGAAGTTGGTTATTAGGCCTACTTTTATAATGCGTGTATGCAACTGTAGGCCTACCCATGAAGAAAATGCTACATAACGTCATGACTCCATCTAATATGTCATCTCAATGTATATATCTCAATAATGTCAGGCGATGAATTGCACACATGCATAATATAGGCTACTGCACGGTCAATGCAGTGTGTGCAAGAAGGCTATATATGTTGCAACATGGGACTCTAACTGGTCTGGTCTCTGTCTCGGCTTCGTCTTGGTCTCGTCCTGTCTTGGTCTTGGTCTTGACTCATTCTAGACTCATCAAAGTCTTGGTCTTGTATCGGTCTCTGAACAATCTGGTCTCGGTGAAGACTTGGTCTCAGATTAGGCGGTCTCGACTACAACATAAGGTGCTCCCTCACAATAATTGCTCTACCCTTCTCTCAGGCGTGTTGGATCAGCTATCTCGCTCCTCACAAGCCTTTAATAGTGATTATCAGAGGCTCTATAGGTAGGCATAATACACTACATTCAAGTGTGAGAATAATGACTGTGATTTTGAGAAACATTTTCTTTGGACGGCGAGTTCTACCTATCTATTAGTTCTGCCCCCGCTGTTGGTTCCCCGCTATTGCAGGCACATTTAAACTCCAATCTTTGTTTGCCCTGACATATTCTCCCAACATCTTTCATTCGATGTGCCTAAGTGATCACATTCTCCCCCCAATCCTCCCGGGCTGGGAGAGAAGAGAACAGATGTGCCACGCAGCAGTATGTGCTGTCAGAAAGTGGCAGCAACAATACTGTGACGAGAGAGGAGAGAGAGAGACACAGAGAGGGAAAGAGAGAGACACAGAGAGAGAGAGAGAGAGAGAGAGAGAGAGAGAGAGATGAGAACAAAGAGCAAGGGTTAGTAAGGGGACATTCTAGAAAGATCCTCAGGAGAGAGCAAAAGAAATTTTGGAGAATATATAGAGTCCTCGTCATTCACTTTGACAGTAACATAATAATACAACATTATTGAGAAATACAAGCTTCTGTGCACACACACACTTGCACACACACTCACTGACAAAAGTGACAGAAATACAATCAGCACTTAAATAATGTATTTATCATAGGGCCTTGCAGGGCACAAACTCTCTGTGTCCCTCGTATATAATTCACCTGTGACCGTGGATTAATAAATGTGTTTCTGCCGCAATACGTCTTGTGGTTGACCATATTACTGCCCTCCTGCATCCCACAGCAAACCCATAGGATATACGCCAACAGAACCGATTAGAGTCACTCAGAAACAGAAACTAATAAGGGGACAGCATAGTTTATGGAACCGAACCTCCATGAAATGAAGAACACATTGTCTGTAAAACCCTGTACGGTGGCAGCCTGGTGCTGCCCAACTATTGCTCTCAGATAAAAAAACATTCGCTGAGATTACATAGTCTGGAAACCCTGTTTACATTAGCGTTCGCACATCCACCCTTCTGACGGTCCAATCAGGGTGGGTTGGTTAGATGATGTTGAAGACAAGCGTGTTTCGAAATGGCGGTAGAGCAGTTGTATTTGTTGGTTTAACGCTGTCCAATAGTTTAAATGAATCAGTGATCTCAGATCAGTATCCTGCCTATTTGAAACATAATTTGATATACTTTCCAACTGTTATTAATTCAAATTTGGCTGGGTGGTTAAAATTACCTTTTTCTGTGGTGTGACAAACTCAAACACAAATTTATGTCACAGGATTTACACAAGCTTTAAAAAAAGAAAAAACAAGAATTTTGTTAAAAACGTAAAAACGTCTAGCTACTCTAATACGTACTTAAGGATGACACAACCAGCGCCACTAGGGGGCGCAGTCCAGTACACTTGGATGTTGGTGCGTCTCCGAGGGGTGCTCTCCGTCACAGCAGGGGGGCAGTTGGTCATGAACTGCGTGTCTTCCTCATCAATGATCTGTAGAGCAGGTCCACGTAAACACACACACAAACAAAATATTAAGGGCTTTAGGCATGGTTAGGCGTGTAGCGGTTCTCTATACATTCTGCTGTGGTACATATTTTGAAAGTACGGTTTTAAATGGTCTCAATTTAATTTTCCTCCACAGGAATTTAATTAACCCACGTTAAATGATGTCCTCTCGCTCTCTGTGTGAGTTCCATGTGTCTCTCTATATTCTTTTCTGAATATAGAGAAATGATCCGGGAGTCATTGGGTGATATTAACCTCGTATTTTTGTTCTTATAAACAGTAGGAATATGTATTGTGCATTTATGTGTGTGTGTGTGCGTGTGTGTGCGTGCGTGCATGGCAGCATGCAGCATGGGAGGCAGGCTACTAATAGATATTCACTCATTCCATTCCCATTGTGTCTTAAGACTCACACCACAAGCTCAAAAGAGCACAACACAAAGAAGCAAGGTTTGCTGTTTGACCTCAACCAGCAAAGTGATAAGTCCAGGTCAGTGTGAATAGGTGGCATGTTGACTAATCCATATTCTCCTCTTTTCTCATGCCTTTCATTCTCCCTGGTGGTAAACATCTTTGTCCTTCAGACATTTAGAATTACTGAAAAATGTAATCCTCAAATGACCATTCAGATATACCTTACAGTAAATAGAGCATTGCAATAGGTCAGGTATAGGGTACAAAGGCACAGACACAGTGAACAAACATACATCAGCTAGCTAACTAACTCGCTAGCAAACTAATGCTACAGTAACTTGCTGTTTAAGGATCTGTTTGACAGGACATGACATACAAAAAGTGTTGGAACTTTCTCACTCCATAAAGCTGTCAGCAGAGAATGTCTTTTGTCATGCCCTGTTATGAATGTGTTGACTGAAAATTGATTTTCTTGTGTGCCTGTGTGTGTGAGTGTGAGTGTGAGAGAGAGAGAGAGAGAGAAAGAGGGAGAGAGTATATAGCTCATGCTAGCTAGAAAGATTAGGACCCCATTCAACCCCCTCCTTGGTTCCCATGGTTTCTGACAGGCATCCTTGTACCGGACTCGAACACATGTTCAAGCCAGTGGCATCCCACGGGAATGAATTAAGCACCATCTGTGAAGCCGCTTTGCTTTCACTGGCTGACCGATGACCTATGACCCATTTCTACTTGTGTGTGCCGTACGCATGTCCGTCCATGGGGAAAAGACGAATGAGCCCGAGATAGCCTGCAAGTGCAAAACTGCACGTGAAAGCATAAACAAAGCATGAACAAACGTTTCAGCAGACTGGCGGAAAACAGCGAGTGCCTCCGCGTTTCCGCCACGGGACCGATGACGCTGCTTGGCTGTAGCAGCTGGTCAGATGCAAGCAGCGACGTCTGACGCCGAGTCTTGCCAGAGTGACGCAGACACACAGGGACAGAACTTGAGAAACAGAGTGGTGATCTCCATGGACAGATACTAGAGCTCCACCCCTGATGCCCGAGTGCCTTTTGTGGCACTCGTAAGCCACGCCCTGCTATCGGGTGCCCTTACGGATGGTGTAACGTGCCAGTGATGAACAAATGAGCTCCGTTTCACAAAGGAGCACTTTCCCTGTTTTTACACAGGGTAAATGCTTCGTCATGGCCTGTGCTGACCGATTTCACACCTAATACAAACGCTACTTGCCTTTTGCCTGTTCGGTCATCTCCCCCCGCTGAGAGGTGATGCCCACTCAAACACACACACACGCACGCACGCACGCACGCACACACACACACGCACACACAGAGGCTGCTGACCTCCGAAGAGAGCTCAATAGAAGTGCTTTTCATCAACTCTGGAGCTGTCCACAGACGGCTGAGATGGGGCACACCAGCAGATTTCAAATGAGCTCTATGTTAAATAAAGCCTGACGTTTGTATTGCAGCTATTTTTTCCCCTTTTCTCTCTGCCCCAGAGCACGGCCCACCCAGGGCCTTTCACACAGAAGGAAAGGATTTGTGTTTGTGTGCGTTTATGTGTGTGTGTGTGTGTGGGTATATGCATGCCACTGGAAACGGAGAGATGCATAAGATTTATGCTTTTCTGAGTTAAGACCTAAAACTTTAAAAGATAAGACATACAAATATTCTGTAACAATAAGATATTTCCATTTTACTGTATTTAGCAAATGCTTATTAAGTGACTTACAATGCAATAACAAAATGTGTCAGTAGCTGGTCATGCACCTACAGTATCATAAGCAAATAAAACATTCTGCTGGACTATGACAGCAACATGTCAAAAGGGTTAATACACGTAGCTATACATGTTACAACATTCAGTACCATCGGCATTAACATATTCAATTCTCAAAATAATTGCTAGCAAACTAAATGTTGATGCACCAAAGTATGACTGCGTGAATAAAAGAGATCGAGAGAGGAATAGGGAAGATCGTGGAGAACTTCAGTTACAGTGGTGTGAGTGCTATGATGTGGAGAGTTCAGAGGTCGAGGCATAAAGGTGGGTGCTGAAGAGGGTGGTCTGTTGGGGAGGATGACATGACTCTGCTGTCCTGAATACTGCAGGGAGCACATTCCACCATTGCGTAGCCAGGAGAGAAAACAATTGAGACTGGGCAAAGGGACTCTGACCGGCCTATGTGGTAAATATAAAACACAAGATTATACAGAGGGGCTAGGAGGGGTATATAAGACCCAGTACGTAGCTGTAAATATATATCAATGCCATCAACAGCCTGTGTACGGTGCCGTGAGATGTTGCATCCATACGGAGTGACTGAACATGAAGGATGTGGTGTCTCCTGTTGTCCCCCATGACGTTAAGCCTGTCTCGCAGACACCACGGAACATTCTGCTATATGAGAAAGTAGCCCAATCAAGACTGTTACTAAATAACAAGCATGACATGCAAATGAAAATAATCACTTATGAGCGGAAATGAAACAAAAACAGAAAAACAGCATAACCTCGCGGCAATAAATGCTGGGTAATGAGATGTGAGGTATAGAGTAAAATAATAAAAGGTCCCTGCTTTTTAAAAAAAAATGGCATCCCATATTCAAGGCTCTGGTTCATACAGAGGGCCTTGGCATGGCAGTAGCTGTGATCACTGTAACCTAGGCCTGGTGTGCTCTCCTCTCTCGCACCGCAGACTCAGTAAAATAACACGTTTTTATGTGGAAAGGGATTGAACCCAGATGATTCTGGACTTGGAAAGGAACAACTACAGCTTGCACCACCACATATAATAGTGCCCTTAAAACTTACATCACAGCTTCCTCTCGACAAGATATGGCTTAAAGCAACACACTAGATCACTTCAACACCCTTAGCTCCAACCATGAGTGCAAATTTGGCTCTGACAACATGGGGTCAAACAGAGAGGGCCTAACTCACTCAATTTGATTTTCCCCAATAACAACAATATTATGTAGGTTCTCAAACCATGAGTGTGGACCCCAAAGTAACATGCTTTTAGAGAGGGTCAGAGAGGTGTTTTGTAATCATTATGCATGAATTTAAGGTAGAGTCAGTCATTCTCGAGAACGATTGTTAACTTGGAGTTCAAATCAAACAATATCCCTCTGCAGCACCGCCTCACACATTGAAACACATTGTGAAGCAAGGCGAATTACTCTGGAAGTATTTGGGCTTTGTTGTTGTGAGCAGTGTTAGCCACTTTGTTTATCTTCCAATTTACAGAACAAGGGCTGTAGAAATAGGCCTATCGGATTGTTCTTTAAACACGCGGAGAGAACGGAAAGATAGCAAAATGCAAAGAGATATTTTGTGAATTTTACTAAAATTACACACACACAAACACAAAAACACATCTACACACCTACAAACACACACCTGCACACACACACACACACACACACACACACACACACACACACACACACACACACAATTAGCTTACAATAGTTTACTATAGCATTAGCATCAAACACCCCTAATGTTGCTCACATGCATGTGCATGTATGGCCTGGAAACACACAGAAAACACCAGCGGACCACAGAACATCATCTTATCATGTTTGAATTCTCCCTCTCGGACAACAACACATGCAGCAGCTTCGCTATAGGATCTCCTAAATAAGGCTATTAAGGGCGTCGAGGTGGGAATAATTGCACTTTTTTTCCAACCATGCAGGAACTAAATGGCTTGCACAGGAAAACTGCGCAAGTCAAGGTTATCAAGAGCATATCACACTCACCATTTGTTTTGTGTTATTTTCATAATCTTTTCTCACTTACCCACACACACACACACACACACACACACACACAAAGCACAGTGGACCGCGTACCGGCCAGAGCCCGGTAGCACCATATGGTGTTGATGCATGTTGTGTGCCAGGTATGGTTAACTGTGTTGTGTTTCTGTGCAGGGGACTAAAGGAGGATGTCATACACCTGGCCCAAACATGACTACTTGGCTATAGACTTAATGCCATTTACACCGGCTGTGGCCTACCGGACTCCTCCCCCCACACCAATTGGGTCGTTCTTAAAGTGAAACATATAAAGTGAACATGGATAGACCTATAATATTAAATTCTAAACCTAGTTTGACCACAAACATTTTGAGCAGAGTGGCCTAAGGGGAGGCATTCCTTATTAGCATGTAATGAAAAATAATGACCATGAAAGTAGACCTCAGCAGGCAATCTAAGCTGTAACTTACCTGGAAATGACCAGAATAGTGTTCATCTCTGTCCCCTTCCCTGCCCTCCTTTAGGGCAATAAGGGTGAAGCCTCGGAAATATGAGGGGCTTGTTGCAGACAGAGTCACTGGAAAGAAGCGAAGAATCATTCAAGTATAACTGCACCCCAGCTCTGAGCATGACTGCACCCACTACCCAACTATAAAAAATGTGAGCATGGGTGAGTGAGGGGAGGGCCTGAGAGGGAGACCCCCGTTAACAATAAGAGTATCATTTGAATTTGATGTTGTACAAACAGATGTAGTGTACTGTTGGAAACCAGCCAGGGTGATTTTCAACACCAGCATTGATCTCATCATAGATCAATATTACTTAGCTAACGGCTCAAAAAACACATTTTAGGGTGCAGTTACACTTTAACTGACAGATAACTTGCAGACAATGATGATCTCTATAGAGCATTCTGGCTTAAGTTAAGTTATTTAGTAACATTGGCATTCAACAAAACATTTGGATGCTCAATTCTTTGCAGAGATGTGGAAGGAAAATATTGGTCAGAGCTCAGAAACATTCACGTAGGATATCTTCTTGATTAGACTAAACATATTATATAATGATTTGTGGACAGGACCGGAAACAAACTAATTACAGATGTGTTCTTCTGAAGATAGTTTTACAAAAAGAATTCTACTTTGATGTTGTGATGATAAGTTACAGCTGTTTCCAAGAGTGTATGCAACATCTCTCTTGCATGATGTGTAATGTTGACCCTACTACACAGTATACATATAATATGACGATGAACTATGAGGAACAGAGCACATGGTGGACAAGTTGGTCCTTTTCATGGAATATGAGCGGTTCTAATAACTTCCATGTAATCATTGAAAGCAATGATTTAGGACAAAAAACATTTGCCAATGCAGGTAGGGTGTATGCGTTGTTCAAAACAAAGTTAGCTTATACATTCTAGCCTACCGTACTTAAAAGCCATAATGCGCCACATGGGTCCAAATATTAATTTCCTATAGGATTTGATGCTTTTTTTTTAATCTACTTGTGATATTCAAGATATTCAATAATAATCAAGTCTTTAATACAAATCATTTTTTTACCCCATTTTGCCCATATGTGTAATGGGGACCTGCATTAATTTCCGATGTTATTTGATGATTGATTGGAATTATTACTTGTTGCTTTATCGCTCCAATTCATGATTGTATCTATGTATCTTGAAATATCCAAATTTAGAGCATGGCACACTATATTTACCACAGACAAGGTCATCAGCATGCTGACACTCTGGATATAGAATATGATGTTTGACTGATTCTGACCAGTGACTGTCACAGTGGACCAGCAACTGGTATCAGGTGAAGTGGCCTATATATGGTCATTTGGCACAAGCTCGTTCATACTGAATGCTTTTTTAATACTAAAATAACATTTAAACCTATTTCAGGCATTCTTACATATTCAAATAATGTATTATTTCTTAAAACAATGACTACAGTGAAGCCACACACAGGCTCATATACAGCACTCCTTGATTATAGTCATACACATTTATATACAATGGCAAATGCAATGACTTTTAATTATCATAAGATGTTAAATGCATTTCTGTACAATAAAAATAATCAGAAAAACCCAACCAAACCGAACACAGGTAGTGTGACCCGTGTTGTCAGAATTGTACACAAATATTTTATCGAAGACCTAAGAAAGTAAAAATAAATATGATGAATTGTGATTATCAAAAACATGACAAATAATGAATACCTTGAATATCAAATGAGGAGATACATTATTAAAAAAAGTTTTAACACATTGACATCCATATCAAATCCCATAGGAAATTAATACGGGTCAATTTGGACCCACATCGTGCGTTCTAGACTAGGTAAGCTATACCATAACTGGTTTTACTCGTAAAGTGTTTTTTAAATATAAATGTAGCATTGGGACATATTAACACATTAGTTGAGTATGTTCTGCAGCTTGAATTTTGAAATTGTAGGCTATAATTGTAGTTAGTCAAAAATAACGAATAGCCTATTATTTTATTAAGCACAATGTTAGATTTATCTAAATGGTGGTGGCGTTTCATATTAATGCAGTGTTCGTTATTTATTTATGGATCCTTTATTGATTGTTTGATTGGAAAACGTATGTATAGGCAGACTGGCCTTTGTAGCCATGTCTCCAAGCAGCCTATAGGTTAAGTGAATCGTTAATTGCAGTCGCGGAAAACTTATTCCAAGTTTTAAGAAATACGCAATAGCATGACAACCAATACAGTGTACGCTTCAACAAACAATTTATCTCGTACCAACCTCTGTATGTGCTTCCAGGCTGATAGCTTTCAGGGTCTCCCTCCACCCTGAGGTGAAACTCGTTGTAGCCCTCCTTACGTGTTCCCTGAGCCCGCAAAATCCGACTACAATAACCGTCTGCCTTTCCGGCACGCTCCAAAGGTTCCTCTGTGAAAGCGAACGAATTGCACATTGCCGTGGATATTAAGCAGAGCAGCATCAGGATTTGTGAAAATAACTCAGCGTCTGTCATCTTGCACAGTGCCAGATAGCCTATCTAAACTGGTGCGAAGAGATAGAGTCAAAATCTCAGAAGAAAGAAAGTGAACTCCGCATATGACCCAACATGCAAGATGATTCGGGATACTGTGCTACTTCTAAGAAGGTAGATCCATTCTGGTGAGAATGAGAGAATATGGGATTGCGATGAGCCGTGCACTCGCTCTGGGAGAATGGCACACTGCTGGCGAAAGAACGCTGGTTTGACTGAGCATGAAACAAGGTGTCCAAGGAGATCGCCGAGCGAGGAATGAGCGCTCCTCGGCTGTTTAAAGGCGAGGCGAAGGCACAGTTATAAACGTAGAAGTTGAATGCACTGAACGAACTAACATAGATCAAGACTGCAAACAGTCCTACCAACGAGCGTTGCGATGGAGCAACACGTTTTTGCTTTATAATCTTGGACAAAGCTTGAGTGAGTTTTTATTTTATTTATGTGCTTGCTAGGCTTTCCCTACCCGCTTGGTAACGCAGTCTGCATACTACATTGACAGATGCACAGATAGTAATGCAATTAATAATGCATGCTAAACGGCTGTCGCCTCCATCAACATCTCTCTCTTTCTCTCTCTCTCGCTCTCTCTCTCACACACACACACACACACACACACCCACACAGCCTATCATATGTGGTACAGTTACAGACAGTATACTTGTTTATTGTCATCTAGTATTTTATGATGATATTAACTAATATGCAGTCGAATATGTGCTTCTTAATAAATTAATTGAATTGATTAACCGTGGCCTAGCCCTAATGTTTTACAGTGAAAGCTGTTAGTTATGTTTACCAAGTAATTTTATTCAATTTATTTCCCCGTAGACTATATATTGATGCTTATTTTATATTATGAGGATATACCTCTTGGGCTAGTGAAACCAGAAAGAAATTTAACAGACAGTTATAGCTACATTATTTTGAAGGGCAATATCCAGCTCTAAGTAAGTAAACAATAATATGACAAGTTGTGTAGGCTACTGTTCAATGTATATTGACCCGTGGTCTGTCATGTAATACATTTGGCTGATGGGCTAATTACATTGCCAACAGGCTCCACAGGGAGGGATACCACCAGGCCTGAAAAACAGCTTGCAGAGATTCAGTTGCCCATGAATACTCAAAAGTGATGTGCATATAAGGGCCTTGATTGATTTTTAATCATAGAACTGTAATAATGTGAGTATATATGCCACTAACCAATCTTACATAACACGTATATATGTATCTAGACACTTCAAAATAAAATATTGACTGAGGACTCCATAGAATACATAATGCAGCCTATAACATTATTGGTCTGAACTCATATTTATGAGTAATAACATGGACCATGCTACAAATGAACACTGAAATCAACACAATGAACTTGTGCATGTCATGCAAAAGAGGAAGCATCCATCCTCTTTTGACATGACATGCAGCAACAAATAGAAACAAAAGATACATATTAGCTGTTGCTTTATATTGCTTAAGGTACCACAGTATTACTGTGTTAAGCAAATCATTACTGTGACAGTAATGATTCAATAATGTTTCAAATAACAAGTCAAACTCTGAACGTTGCTGTATACAGTACAGTAAATCATCTGTCTGACAGCCTGTATTGCCCATATGACTTTTATAATACAAACAGGTTTATATTTAAACCAGTGCCTGAGGGATTGTGTTCTGTAGAAGTACAGCAAGATGTATAAGCTACAGTATATCAAAACCATGCAGAACCTCCAGCACTTACTGTAGGAGACAGCATGTTGCATGCTGTTGTCTATGAACAGGATTACAATACTGTGCTTCTCTTCATGACTGTCAGCACCATATCCCTTGATCCTCACCCTCTAACACCTCCTACTCAATATGATACTATCTACAACTGCTACTGTATCTGCGGCCACTGCTAGCTACTTGGTTTTATGGTCATTTGAACAGAAATACAGATTTTTTTCAAAATCCTTAAGGGTTGAAGTGAAGTGCAAATCAATAAAAAAAAGAAGTGTTGGTGGACTCTTATATAGTTTTGTGTTTCTTCGCTTCGCTTTTTTATATCACCCAGGAGGTAGGCTAGATTTTATGTTTCATGACCTATAAAAACTCCCCTGCAGTTTATTTCAGTCTTCAAAAGGTGAGCGGGCATAGAATGAGAATGTGCCCTGTTCCGACGGACACTGTTGAATGCAGGACGAGTCAAGCGGCGTGTTGCTACTGCTGGGTTGATGGATGCATGGTGACAGAAAAGAAACGGACATCAGCAGGTGTCAAAAAAGCATGTACCGTACAATATATTATTTTTCTTAACTATACAGCTGTATAGGGACAATGTCACAGAAATATATTGTCTTGTGAATTTGTCCCATTTTAATTGATTTTGAATTTATCAAAACATTTACAAAAAAATAATTTGATGAAATTCAATGTTACTTATACTTTAATTAGGTATGTGGTAAGGGCTTCTTAATTAGCATTCCATGTTATAGTTTTAAATATATTATTAAATTATATTAGTTCAATAATGTAAGTATATACGGGATCTATATAGGCATATTGGATAACATATACACATATACACACACACATATATATATA